>BSBK01004369.1:2427500-2595000 GCA_027943335.1 Chamaecyparis obtusa
TCTGATCTCTATAAGTTGTTTTACCTGTAGTATTTCACTTGATGATAAATGTCTTGTTGTTTATACTTCATTCTCTTATAGTACCAGGGTATGTGCAAGATCATGAGGGGCCAAACTATGCCCTTAAGTGGAAATGAAAAATCAGCAAATCAGGGTTAGTCAACTTGACGTGAAAATTTCAACTAGCTATTAACCTAATATCAAAAATTTGTAAGAATAGAATCTGTAGAAAAATGAATATAGTTTCTAAACTACTAGGCCTTTTTTGAGAAAAAGTTAGTATGATTGGTGAAAAGTATAGATTTCAATGCAGCAATACAAAAATTTCAGAAAAAAAATAAGAAGTAGGTGTATGTCTGACCACCTTAATCATAATCAAATGATAATATTTTATTATAAGATTTTATATATAAGTAGTAGACTCATGCCCAGATGTGACGCATATTTTTTTGTAATTTTATTCCAAAAAAATAATTAATTATGAATTTTCTACTACAATGTTTTTAGAATAAAAAAAATCTCATGTCTGACCACCTTAACTCATTCAAAACTTTACAAAATTCAAAAAAAAAAAAAAATTCCTTATAGTAGGCAAAGCATAGAATGTGACGCATTTTTTGGATTTCAAAAATGTTAACTATTTGAAAGTTATAGTCATTTTTCAATCAGTATATAAATCAGCACTTTAGAGGTAGCTCAATTAGAAAATAACTAATAATTACTTACCAAATTCAAAATTTGACAGCAATTATATCGATAGAAAGCTGATAATCTCCTTAAGATACCCTTTTCATTTTATCAAATTCAGGTGAAGAAAAAGTTGTCAACTACATTGTCAAAGTCTGGAACTCAGAGAAATAGGGGAAAAATATGTATTTGAGACATTCCAATAGTTGACCATGTAGGTTTGGTGCACAAAGCAATACCGAGCCTAATCGGGTACCGGATATTTTTGGGTACCCGATATTCAGCCGAATATGATGGCAGAATTTTGAATTTTCACTTTGCCTCCACTTTCTCCCTCCCATTTCTCCATCCTTCATAAACTATATATTAGTTATATATTAGATATATATTAGATATATTAAATATTATATAATATCAATTATATATTAAATGTTATATAATATATATTTTACATTAACTATTATTTAATATATATTAATATTTAAAACTATATATTAGATTATATATTATATAATATACATGTTACATTAAATATTATTTAATTATATATTAATATCAAAAACTATATATTAGATTATATATTATATATAATATTATATATTAAATATTATATAATATACATTTTACATTTTAAATATTATTTAATATGATTCTAAGCATGAGCATGAGTCCCTACAAGGGCATAGTTGTGCCTTTTACAGGTGCTAAAAACCCTAGCTACGCAGAAATGGAGGCTTTGAAGAATAGTTCACTGGAGGTGAATTATAGAAGCAGAGGGCAAGAGAATCACTTTGTTTCCACTACCTGTGGCTGTGAAATGGTATCTTTCCCTGCTTTTTCAACTGGAACGCTAAATTGCATAGGTTCTCAAAATAGATTCTGGTCACCAGACAACTGTACCATGCCTATTGATAATCTAGCAGCTCAACAGAGTCATTGGGAGGTTAAACAAGAACAACCAGACGAACCTTTGAACTGGCTGAAGATTATGGAGAGAGGGGAAGGGTTTGGTAAAATGAGCAGTTGTACTAGAAATTATGCAGGTGCCGTAGAACTGACCGCATTAATAAATTTAAAGAAGAGATCAGTGTCGGTGTGACATTATGAGGAAAGCCTTGCCGTTTCGATGGTGCTGCCTCAATATTATGAAGAATGTCTTGCCGCTTCAATGCCAACATCGCCTCTGTCTCAAACTTTGGCCTTTGCTTCTCATTAGTACTCTGAGATATGGTAGGGATTGCAGGCTTTTACACAGCATAGTCCATCGTAAATTCTCTATAAATCATCATGCATTACAGTATTCTGTGCATTTCTGAATGACTTACTCGAAGAATTTAATTTTTACTATAATTTTGGATCCATGGATTGTCATTTTGCGCTCGGAGAGAAACTGTGGATTGCAAGAATTTGATAAATTTGGTTTATCTAATTTTCTTTCTCTACCATTTCTGAGTAATACGATTTTCTTTTTGTTCGTCTTAAATGATTTCGCCTAAACTTAATGAATTTTTTTAAATGATTTTGTCTGAAGTTTTAATGAAATTTCTTCCATGGATGCTGATAAGATGTTTAAATTTAGAGTTAATAAATTCTATAGCTTGAATTTTTTTGTTGTAGAAGGTTATTTTCATCATTTGTGATTCATGCAATTCCTTAATAGTTTCATTCTTAACAGAATTCATAACTAGATTTTCCATAGCCAATTTTCTTCTTGATCGTTGCAATATTTTCTCCTCCACTGAACATTTTATAATCAGTCGATATACAATCACATTTTTCTATTGGTCAATTATGTCGGCTCGTGATTGAGCCTATAGATTCACAAAAGGGTTGAAATCAAGATCTGGTGGAAGAGTAGTATTAGCAAGAAGTAATTCACTAACATCTCATTTAGGTCATGGCGACACCCTAGCGGTCCTAATATGCCTTATCACATGTTAGGACCCCTAGGGAGTCGCCATGACCCATTTTGACACATTGGAATGTTCACATGTGTCTTAAGGGGTCCTAAGACCCCTTAAGACACACTTGAGCATTCCAATGTGTCAAAATAGGTCATGCGGAAGCCCTAGGGGTCCTAGTACACCTTATCACATATTAGGACCCCTAGGAAGTACCCATGACCCCTTTTGACACATTGAAATTCTCAAGTGTGTCTTAAGAGGTCCTAGGACTCCTTCGGGCACACTTGAGCAGTCTAATGTGTCAAAAAGGGGTCATGGGGACTCCCTAGGGGCCCTAACACATGATGAGGAATTCTAGGACCTCTCGGGAGTCCCCATGACCCCTTTTAACACATTGAAATGCTCAAGTGTGTCTTGAGGGGTCCTACGATGTCTTAAGACACACTTGAGCATTCCAATGTGTCAAAAGGGGTCACAGAGACTCCCTAGGGGTCCTAGAATGCCTTATCACATATTGGGACCCCTAGGGAGTCCTCATGACCCCTTTTGACACATTGGAATGCTCAAGTGTGTCTTAAGGGGTCCTATGACCCCTTAAGACACACTTGAGACTTCTAATGTATCAAACAGGGCCATCGGTACTCCCTAGGTGTCCTAGTACACCTTATCACATGTTAGGACCCCTAGGGAGTCCCCATAACCCCTTTTGACACATTGGAATGCTCAAGTGTGTCTTAAGGGGTCATAGGACCCCTTAAACACACTTGAGCAATCCAATTTGTCAAAAGGGCTCAAATGTGTCTTAAGGGGTCTTAGGACCCCTTCAAACACACTTGAGCATTCTAATGTGTCAAACAGGGTCATGGGGACTTCCTTGCGGTCCTAGTATGCCTTATCACGCGTTAGGACCACTAGGGAGTCCCTATGACCCATTTTGACACATTAGAACACCCAAGTGTGTCTTAAGAGGTCCTAAGACCCCTTTAGAAACACTTGAGCATTCCAATGTGTCAAAAGGGGTCATGGGGACTCCATAGGGGTCCTAACATGTGATAAGGCATACTAGAAAACCTAGGGAGTCCCCATGACCCTATTTGGCAAATCGGAACACTCAAGTGTATCTTAAGAGGTCCCAAGACCCCTTAAGACACACTTGAGTGTTCCAATGTTACAAAAGGGGTCATGGGGACTCCCTAGGGGTCCTAGTACAACCTTATGACATGTTAGGACCCCTAGGGAGTCCCCATGACACCTTTTGACACATTGGAATGCTCAAGTGTGTCTTAAGAGGTCCTAGGACCCCTTAAGAAACTCTTGAGTGTTCTTAAGGGGTACTAGGACCCCTTAAGACATAATTGAGTGTTCCAATGTGTCAAAAGGGGTCATGGGGACTCCCTAGGGGTCCTAGTATGCCTTATCACATGTTAGGACCCCTAGGGAGTTGGCATGACCTCTTTTGACATGTTGGAACACTCAAGTGTGTCTTAAGGGGTCCTAGGACCCCTTAAGACACACTTGAGTGTTCCAACATGTCAAAAGAGATCATGCCAACTCCCTAGGGGTCCTAGTATGCCTTGTCACATGTTAGGACCCTGGGGGAGTCCCATGACACCTTTTGACACATTGGAATGCTCAAGGGTGTCTTAAGGGGTCCTAAGACCCCTTAAGACACACTTGAGCATTCCAATGTGTCAAAAGGGGTCATGGGGACTCCTTAGGGGTCCTAGTACACCTTATCATGTGTTAGGACCCCTAGGGAGTCCTCGTGACCCCTTTTCACACATTGGAATGCTCAAGTGTGTCTTAAGGGGTCCTAAGACCCCTTCAAACACACTTGAGCATTCCAATGTGTATAAAGGGGTCACGGGGACTCCCTAGGGGTCCTAGTACACCTTATCACATGTTAGGACCCCTAGGGATTCCCCATGACCACTTTCAACACATTGGAACTATCAAGTATGTCTTAAGTGGTCCTAAGACCCCTTAAGACACACTTAAGGATTCCAATGTGTCAAACAGGGTCATGGGTGTAATACCCCAAAATTGGCACCTATTTAATTTCATCAATTTTGGTGCATTATCTCGATTTTACATCACCAAAGTCCTAGTTCCCTAGGCAATTTTCTCCCTCATATCTGACTTAATTTGACTTGATGTCAATTGCAAAGACCATAAATTGCAATAATCAAACACTAAAATTAATTCTTAAGTCTCTTTGACTTTGTTAGCTAAATTATCTCTATGATACATTAATTTAATTGTAAAGTCCTATGTGCTTTCTAATTAAATTAAAAATCTACCCCCTTTAGCTAATTACACATAAAAAGGAATTAATAATTACTTGATATTCAAATGGACACACTTTTTTGAATTGATAATTCTTGATATTCGAAAGGTCACCTGTGTGGCATTTTCCATTCTTTTTATTAAGTAATTCTTGCATTTTTGTCTCAATGTGGGAATGAGGGGCAGGAGTTTCGAATCAAGAAACTCTTCCTCCTCCTCTTGGCTCTTCTATTTATTTGGGCTCTTTTTCTTCATTAGGGAGAGCAATTTTTGAGAGCATCTACACTATAGCATTTTTTAGTCTCATATCTCATTATTTTCAAAGCTCTTTCATTGCATTATTTAGATTAATATCTCATTATTAGTATAATCTTTGCATCACATTTTAGACTAAATTTTCTTATTTGTTCTTAGTTTAATATCATATTTGCTTCAAGTTCTTAGATTAAATTGCATTTCATCTTTACTTTCAAGTATCTTAGATTAATTGCATCACATTCTAGTTTAATTTCAGCTTTGCATATCTTCATTATAGCTTTCAAATCCTCCATTGTTGAATTGGTCTCCCGGCTGTTGGCTCTCGTACTGAGAGTATTCAAACACCCCATTCACATAGGAGGCAACAGGTCGCCTCACCATGGAATTTGGATTGAGTTCTTCATAATCTCTCCCAAATTCTATCAAGTGAATAATGACCATGTTGTGTTGTGCTTGATTTAGAGGTCACATTCAATCACATACATTTTGGCGCCCACCGTGGGGCAGAAAAGATCAATTTCTGACCTCATTCTTGATTGGTTTTTCAATTTTAGTGTTGGTTCCAGGCCTTGTACGGCCATGTACAGCCTAAAAAACTTGTAATATAGTAATGGATGGATATAATTATGAATCCTATTTCTCATGATTTTGGTTTGGTTCATTTTTATAAAGAAATGAATAAGTTATGATCATTTTGGTGAAAGTGGGTATTTGCAGATTTGAGATTCTCTGAATACAGTTAGATTGAAACATCTGGTACGGACAAATTATGCAAAATCAGGATCTATAATAATATCCATTGTAAAGATACGTGACTTAGCTTTCATTTTCTTTTGGTTTGAGTCATTTTTATGCAGATTTGTGAAAGTTATGGTCATTTGAGTGAAAAATGGTTTTTAACAATCTGTATTGGAGTTGTAGGCAATGATTCATTCTTAGAAAATGATTTATGAATGGAAAAAATAAATGGCTTACATATTTGGAAACTAGATTCATTAATAGTTACCATGAAATTGGTTTGGTTTCATTTTAATTATTTTTCAGAAAGATATGTGACTCCCTAGGTAGGGCCTGTTGTTTTAAATCTGGTTTATGACAGAAAAATGGCAGTCTGAAAAGGTTAATGGTTGAGGAACCAAATTGAATCATAAGACCTTATAATTTTGGGAAATGGTAGTTATTGATGTTAGCTAAAAACTTAATTTTTTCCAAAAGTTTTAATATTGTGATTTTATGGGTCAAATAAATCAATCTTTAAAGACTGTCTTGAAGACAACAATGTTACATATCTTACGGTTTGCCATTGATTTGTCTTGATTCTATACTTTCGGATGTGTGCTAAATGCTGGATTGCAGATCTTTGGACCTAAGTTGAGTTCTTAAAATCTCTATAAAATTTGTACTTTGGGATTAAAATTGAACCTCTCATGTGTTTGGCTTGAGTGTTTACATGCTTTCATAGAACACATTTTAATTGATGCTCTTAATGGGAAATGAATGAACATAGATTTTCTTTCATACAAGTTTATGTAAGTGAATGCTTGTGTTTAAACCTTAAGTAATTCTTGGTTTCAAATATCAAAACATCTCATTGAGTAATTGAGGGCATGGATTCATTCCTTGTTTACATGAAGAGTTAAATGCACCACTTTGTGGACTCACTTCATGTTTACTTGGAAAGTTAAATATTCCATGATTCAAACCCTCTTGCACTTATGAGTAGTATTGATTAGTAGTCTTAGATTACTTGTGATTGATCTAGATTGCTATCTTGGGTTATTGGACTTGCTAATCCGCTGGCCCCTCATTTTCGCCCTGTGGTTGCAATCTCAGCGCCACATTAAAGGGGAGGGGTCTACAGGAAAGAAGTGTTAATTGTTCCACTAGGCAACCCTTTTGTGCTTTTTGGAACTCACTTGTTTTCTAGGTTGTGGACTTGTTTGTAGCTTATGTGGGGTGTTAAGTGTTCCACCTTGTGGACTCACCTCATATTTTCTTTAAGCGTTAAGTGTTCCACCTTTAGTGCTTTTCAATACTTTTTGATAGAGAATTACTTACTTTTCATTTTTTTAGAAGGCCTGCTTGGGGATTTCATCACCTCAAGGGATGACCTTAACTCCCATGTTCCGGTGGAGTATAAATATCGGGAGGTGAATCCAAAGACACCTCTCTTGGGAATGAGTTAGATTTCACTCTTGGCTAAGCCTCAAAGAACTTTATACCTTTGAGAAGTGAAGGAGGAGATTTGGGCTACCGTCTCCCCCTGGCTGTGTGATTTCAAATTCTTCTCATCTACGGATTTGGGCCTCATGTACCTTGCGTATATCGAGGACACCCTTTAGAAAAGCCATGTATATCCTTGTAGATAACTTGCTAGGATGTTGTTGTGTTTTAAGTGTCTGCTAAAACATTTTCAAGAACATACACAAGTAGAGTCCTTAGGGAGTAGAAATACTAAGTCACTATTCTTGTTCATGCGCAAGGTTGCTTTGTCCCTTGCCCATTGCTTAAAGACTGTTTGCTTGAACTCCTTGATTGCTATCTTATGTGCTTGATCAATGACATAAATCTGATCTACCTTTTTGTCTGTGATCTATTTTTCTATTTTCCTGTCGTTCACCGTCAGAAACTAGTTGTCTTGAGTTAGGAATCGATCGATCTTTGCTTTGACTCGTATTGTCTCTCATTAGTCTACCTTATCTCATTGTGCTCTTGCACCTTGCATTGTGATTGTCTTATCTCAGCTATTCTAGCCATCTCTTTTTGACAATTCGTACTAGGTTCATCTTGCATCTTGGCTGTTCTAGCCATTTATCTCCTTTTCATTTTCTTAGAGACACAGTCTAGCTTTATCCTGAATCTTCTCTCATTACACCTTCATTTATGACTGTCACGACTCAAAGTGGCAAGACTTATCCTGTTCAGAATACTGATCAAGATAGAAGTAACCCTCATAATCAAGACATAGGTCATCCTAATTTTTTTATGAAATCTAAACTTCGTGAGGAATCCTCACATTCCTCCTCGTTCCAAGAGCATTACAATCCATTGTTTCAAATACAATCTGACTTATTATTTCAAGAATATTATAACCCATTGTTTCAAGACCAGCAAGACTCTGAAGGGTCACTTTCTAAAATTAAACCTATTGATCCTTTTGAACCTATCAACTCTTTCACGATCTCTCATAATACTACCAACAAGATGGGAGATCCAAAACCTTCAAAGTTGGTTTTCAATCTCAGCTCTAACATACAAATGATCAAAGCCACTGAGAAGGCTATGATAGAAGCTCAACCACCTTCCAAATTTGCTAGAAACAAACCTTGGATCTATCACTGTGACATGATCATTGCTCCAAGGAGCGAGGATACTCCTAAACCCAAAACTCCCTTTATCTTGCGAGGCCCTGCACCTCTCTCTTATAACTACACAAAATCTCTAGCTTGTGTGAATGCTATCCCTCGATCTCATGCAAAGATTGTTCTCAAAGGTCCTAAACCTTCGACATCTAGACCAAAACTATCTATGGATAAAGCCCTCACCAAGGAAAACATCCCTAAAGATCTCAATCTCGACCAGTTTCAATCTATGGTGGGTCATTTGACCTCGCCTCATTATTTACCATTCTCTGAGGAAGACGATCACTTACTGAGCCACCCGCATAATCCTCTCCTACACACTGAAGTTATGATAGGCCCCAAGAGTATCCCTCGTGTCCTCATTGACAATAGTGCTAGCCAAAATACTTGCTCTGCTAAGATGCTTACCCAAGTGACAGATAGTTTTGTTCCCGCCAATAGAGAATCCACTGAGTTCTATGAGGCCAAGCTAAAAGAAATAGAAAAGACCCTGAAGATCAAAGATATTGGCATGGGGGAATATCAGATTGAGTCCGTCTTGTCATTAACAACTCTCCCTCCATCTCCAGATTCCTATGAGGAACCTTTTGAAGATGGATTTGGTATTGGCTATCAGAGTGATGAGCTTGACCAACCTAGCTACAACTTTCACTCATGCAAGGATTTAGATAATGAAGAAACACAAATTTAGCCTATGACACATGAAAGATCTTTGAATGTTCAAAATTCTGATTCAAACTACCAGAAAGAGTCTTATCTACCTTCTCAAGTGCTTCAAGAACATGATCTTGGTCCTCACCAGGAGGATTTTATACACTCTACTAAACAGATTTCTACTACTACAGCTACTACTGAATATGTCACTACCTCTAATGGCACACATACTGATTGGGAGCAACTATTGGATGCTTCCCTTATCTTTGGTATGCCTCAAGGTATGCCTATTCTAGATTGTTCTACCACTTCTATTGTTGAACAAAATCCTACTACTGCCGATTCCAATGATACACATACTAACTGGGAGAAACTATTGGATGCTTCCCTTATCTTTGGTATGCCTCAAGGTATGCCTATTCTAGATTGTTCCACTACTTCTGCTATTAAACAGACTCCTACTGATGCCAACTCCAATGGCACACATACTGATTGGGAGCAACTATTGGATGCTTCCCTTGTCTTGGGTATTCCTCAAGGTATGCCTATTCTAGATTACTATGCTACTTCTACTACTGAACAAGATCCTACTGTTGAAGAAACACTTCCTATGTTAGATGACAACAATGAAGAAAGTCTACCTCTGACTATGTCTCTAGCTGAATGGGACTCCATATCAGATGCTACTATAGAAATACCAGTTGATGCTATGCACCTATATGCTAGTCTTAACAACTCAGAAAGAGGAGAAAGTTATGATCCTCCAGATCAAGCTATTGATGATGATCCTTTCCACCCTCCTATGGAGATCATTCCTATGGCTCCTAGGCCATCTACTCCAAGTTATACTTCTATTGCTCCAAAAAAATCATGGGTATGTAAGACCCCATTCTGTTACAGCTTCATGGAATATTGGAAGATCCAAAATTGAAATGGTTCCTATTCATGCACTCTTACCACCTAAAAGGGGACCTAACTCTTGGAATAGACCATCTTGGTTAGGCTCACATAATATTCCTCCAAACTTATATGACTCTTCTAAGATGACTCACAATCAACAACGCTCTATGGAAGATTACTTTCTTGATCTACCTAATGCATTCATGAATGATGAGGATGATACTGATATATTTGCACTTGAGCCCATCCCATCAATTTCTCTTCCCTCTTCATCTCCCAGAAAAGTGGCCCGTCCACTTCTATTTCCACCTCTCCACCTGAACCAGTCATATAAGCCTCTTTCATCCATCATTCCTGAGTCTTTTGGAAGTAACTTGGATGTGCAACATAAAAATAAAAATAATGAGAATCCACTTATATCTCAAGGTCGCCATGTCCCATCTAATCGACATGTGACTATGAAGAAAGGAAAACAACAAAGGTGTTCAAAAGAATGCAAAGGTCCTCAAAAAGAAGAAGACAATCAAAAGCCAGAAAATAAAATAAAAAATGGATCTCGAAATCCATTCTATAGGCATTGTCATCAAAAGCACCTCAAAGTAAAGAAGAAAAAAATCAAAAGCTATGTGGATTCCATAGAAAGGAAAAATCAAAGTTGTCATTCGAGCTTCCAAAATTCTCATACTTCCCTCCATTCCATCACCCTTGCCTCTCATACTTTACACTCTTCACTCCATCTTGCCTTTTCCCAAAGTGCATATCAGTATCTCCTTATTGCTAATGGCATGACTAAGAAAAATCTAGAATGTACTCTTCCTAAGCGTTTAGAGCGTGGGAAATTTGACAAAGAGTTAAGATGTGTCCACAAGGATATTTGTGGATCTTACTTAAGTGATATTTCCTTGACTATGGATCTCTTGACTATTGGACACTATTGATTGGCTCTCCTGTTATTGCTACAACATCTAGTTCTGATTCTACAACTTCTCAGTTGGCTACTACTACAAATGACTGTGTCTCTAGAGATCACCACTGAAGGAGAGAAACTCAAAGAGCCCATCAATGCTCTTCATTTGAAGAAGTTCTACAATTGACATTCTCTATGTGCTCATGTACATACTTATTGGTCCTAAAAAAATCCTAAAAATTGTATATTGCAAAAATCCTAAAAATTGCAAAATGTCCTGAAAAAATGATCATCTTAGTGAAAACCTGGCAAACAGGCACTTTGATGTATCTATTATCCTGGTGAAAACCTGGTAAACAGGCGCCTTGATAATACTCAAAAAAAATAAAAAATTTCAAAAATACAAAAAAAATGAAAAGATCAAAAATACAAAAAAATGAAATATTCAAAAAAATACAAAAAAATTTTAAAAAGAGAAAAGTACAAAAAAATTGAAAAAGAGAAAAATGTGCATTGATGAAAACCTGGTAAACAGGCGTCATGGTAGCAAAAATAGAATCTCTGCCAAGATGGTGAAAACCTGGTAAATAGGCACCTCTTGTTTTCCTGAACTAACATCTCATCTCAGCGTCGCTTGGCTCTTAGTTTCCTGCTTTAGTTTCCTTCCTTTCTTGCTTTAGTTTGTTTTCCCGCTTTCCTGCTTTAGTTTGTTTCCTACTTTGGTTTGCTAGCTCATGCGCTTGTCTTTGAGTTTTGCTCGACTCTTCATGGATTGGAACTGGTTCACACTTGGGGGCACCTTCCTGGTCTAGGGGGCATTGTCCTATCACTTTCAGAAACTCTTTTTTGAGCATTGGTCGCCAGTGGTTCCCACTATGCCTGCCTACGGATATCTAGCTCTTGTTCGATCTCTCTTCTTCAGGATTTCTCCCTTATATCAATCACCAGTGATTCTCACTACATCTGCCTACTGTCATTATCTCATTGAGACTTTGAACATTATCTTTTCGAATTGTCTTCAATCCGCTTGAACATGAACTTGAACTGAAACTCAAACTAAATGTGTGTTCCTTTGAGACATGTTGAGCTTTGTTTTCTTTGAGTGCTTGTTTGTTTGCTTTGCTTTTTTTTCTTTCTGTTTGTTGGTTTAGTTCCAATGATCCAAAGAATTCATTTAAGAGGGGTGTCCATCTGTAAGAGCCTCTATCTCATATTGGATGGCCATGCGTACCTCGAATCCTTTTATATGGATGCTTTGGTGAGGTTGGTTCTTCTCCTTGTCTTTTGAGTGACTTCTTTCTGCTAGTGGTGAAATTGTAAATGCTCATCCTGTTAAGTGAACGTAAGGGTCACTGCAAGCAATCTTTGGCAAAAGAAGAACTCCTGCATGCTTGGTGTGTTTGTTCGCAAGAGACATTCAGGTCATTCTAGCATTTATGCTCTAATGCTTATGTTAACTTGCTAGATTAAAAGGAATAGGTGTTCAGGTCATTCTGGCTTCTTGTGCCTTAATGCTTACACCTCATTCCAAAAAATTTAAGACTTATGTCATATTCATATTCTCATGTTGGGGAGAATTGTATGACATCTTGTGATCGTCCTATGCTTAAATGAACTCAATGATGATAAATATGATGAGTCCAACAGCTGAGTCCAGAGGATTGCATTTTTTCATCCTAGGCCTGCATTTAGACTTGCATCTTTCATTCTAGGCTTGCATTTGGAGTGCTTTCTTGTTGCTCTCTTGATTTCTTTCTTCTAGATCTGCTCATCAAAGGTTCTCATCTTTTGTCCCAGTCTCATCTTGGCTGCATCCTTTTTCGGGATCAAAATCAAAATCTGACATCTTTAGGTGGCTCAAAATCACGTTTTAAATATTGGACTCCTTCTGGATCGGATGCTTGTGTAGTCAACCTTCTGGTGTCATCTTCCTGCTAGATCCTCATCTTTGCATCATGTTCTCAAATCTTTGCTTCTTTTCATCA
This sequence comes from Chamaecyparis obtusa, assembly GCA_027943335.1. NCBI lineage: Eukaryota > Viridiplantae > Streptophyta > Pinopsida > Cupressales > Cupressaceae > Chamaecyparis > Chamaecyparis obtusa. The sequence continues at coordinate 2,440,444 of BSBK01004369.1, forward strand.
AGTCAACCCTAGTCAAAATTTAGTCAACCATGGTCAAACTTGGTCAACAGGACCTCTACTTTGCTCTGATTCACTTTTGTAGCTTCGCGAATCTAGTCTAATTGTTTTTGCTCTGCAATCTCTTGTTGTTTATCATCCTTCTGACATGTCATCTTTCCATTTCACTCTCGAGGGGGCAGGATGATTACATCATTTGAATCTTATCGAATCTATTCTTGAATCAGTCTGATTTGAATCATCAGTTCTCATCGCTAGGGGCATCTTGGTGCCTTGCATCTTGTCATCTAGAAATCTATCTCTTAGGTATCTGAGCAATCTAACTCGGATCCTCGATGATCATTCTTCATTCTGGAGATGGTTCTTGAAATCTATTGGGTATTGGGGCAATCTAACCCTAATTCCTGGGATTCAATCTTCATTCTAGAGATGACTTTCGAAATCTCTTTCAGACCGTTATCTGGGCAATCTAACCTGGGTCTCGAAGGGCTGAGCTTTGTATTGGGGAAATCTAACCCTGATTCGGAGATAGTCCTAAATCTGCATCTTCGTCAATTGGTATTGGGGCAATCTAACCCCGATTCCAGTTCTCTTCTAAGACCGTTGTCTTCGCAATCTAACTTGGACTATGGAAATTCTCGTCATCTGTCATTTCAGACTATTCTTTGAATCAACGTGCTATTCACACATCAATTCAAAGAGGGGCAAATGTAATACCCCAAAATTGGCACCTATTTAATTTCATCAATTTTGGTGCATTATCTTGATTTTACATCACCAAAGTCCTAGTTCCCTAGGCAATTTTCTCCCTCATATCTGACTTAATTTGACTTGATGTCAATTGCAAAGACCATAAATTGCAATAATCAAACACTAAAATTAATTCCTAAGTCTCTTTGACTTTATTAGCTAAATTATCTCTATGATACATTAATTTAATTGTAAAGTCCTATGTGCTTTCTAATTAAATTAAAAATCTACCCCCTTTAGCTAATTACACATAAAAAGGAATTAATAATTACTTGATATTCAAATCGACACACTTTTTTGAATTGATAATTCTTGACATTCGAAAGGTCACCTGTGTGGCATTTTCCATTCTTTTTATTAAGTAATTCTTGCATTTTTGTCTCAATGTGGGAATGAAGGGTCAGGAGTTTCGAATCAAGAAACTCTTCCTCCTCCTCTTGGCTCTTCTATTTATTTGGGCTCTTTTTCTTCATTAGGGAGAGCAATTTTTGAGAGCATCTACACTATAGTATTTTTTAGTCTCATATCTCACTATTTTCAAAGCTCTTTCATTGCATTATTTAGATTAATATCTCATTATTAGTATAATCTTTGCATCACATTTTAGACTAAATTTTCTTATTTGTTCTTAGTTTAATATCATATTTGCTTCAAGTTCTTAGATTAAATTGCATTTTATCTTAATTTTCAAGTATCTTAGATTAATTGCATCACATTCTAGTTTAATTTCAGCTTTGCATATCTTCATTATAGCTTTCAAATCCTCCATTGTTGAATTGGTCTCCCGGCTGTTGGCTCTCGTACTGAGAGTATTCAAACACCTCATTCACATAGGAGGCAACAAGTCACCTCACCATAGAATTTGGATTGAGTTCTTCATACTCGCTTCGGAATTCTATCAAGTGAATAATGACCATGTTGTGTTGTGCCTGATTTAGAGGTCACATTCAGTCACATACAATGGGGACTTCATAGGGGTCCTAGTACACCTTGTCACACGTTAGGACCCCTAGGGAGTCCCTATGACCCCTTTCGACACATTGGAATGCTCAAGTGTGTCTTAAGGGATCCTAGCCAGGACCCCTTAAGACACACTTAAGCATTCTAATGTCTCAAAAGGGATAATGGGGACTCCCTAGGGGTCCTAATGTGTGATAAGGCATACTAGGACCGCTAGGGAGTCCCCATGACACCTTTTCACACATTGGAATTATCAAGTGTGTCTTAAGGGGTCCTAAGACACCTTATGACACACTTGAACATTACAATGCATCAAAAGGCATCATCAGGACTCCCTAGGGGTCCTAGTATGCCTTATCACGTGTTAGGAACCCTAGGGAGTCCCCATGACCCCTTTTGACACATTGGAACTGTCAAGTCTATCATAAGGGGTCTTACGACACCTTAGGATAGACTTGAGGGTTCCAATGTGTCAAAAGGGGTCATGGGGACTCCCTAGGGGTTCTAGTATGCCTTATCATGCATTAGGACCCCTAGGGAGTCCCTGTGACCCCTTTTGACACATTGGAACTCTCAAGTGTGTCTTAAGGGGTCCTAAGACCCCTTAAGACACTCTTGAGCATTCTAGGGAGTCAAACAGGGTCATGGGGACTCCAAAGGGGTCCAAGTATGCCTTATCACGCGTTAGGACCCCTAGGGAGTCCCCATGACCCCTTTTGACACATTGGAACACACAAGTGTGTCTTAAGGGGTCGTATGACCCCCTAAGGTAGACTTGAACATTCCAATTTGTCAAAAGGGCTCAAATGTATCTTAAGGGGTCTTAGGAACCCTTCGAACACACTTGATAATTCCAATGTATCAAACAGGCTCATCGGGACTCCCTAGGGATCACAACACATGATAAGGAATACGAGGACCCCTAGGGAGTCCCCATGACCCCTTTTGACACATTCAAATACTCAAGTGTGTCTTAATGGGTCCTAAGACCCCTTAAGACACACTTGAGTGTCCCAATTTGTCAAAAGGTGTCATGGGGACTCCCTAGGGGTACTAACGCATCATAAGGTGTACTAGGACCCCTAGGGAGTCCCCATGACCCCGTTTGATACATTTAAACTATCAAGTGTGTTTTAAGGTTTCCTAAGAGCCCTCCAAACATGCTTGAGTGTTCCAATGTGTCAAAAAGGGTCTTGGGGACCCCCTAGTAGTCCTAGTATGCCTTATCATGTGTTAATCCCCCTAGGGAGTCCCCATGACCCCTTTTGATGCATTGGAAAACTCAGGTGTGTCCTAAGAGTTCTTAAGACCTTTTAAGACACACTTGAGAGTTCTAATGCATCAAAAGGGGTCATTGGGTCTCCCTAGGGGTCCTAGTATACCTTATCACACATTAGGACCCCTAGGGAGTCCCCATGACCCCTTTTGACACATTGGAATGCTCAAGTGTTTCTTAAGGGGTCTTAAGACCATTTAAGACACACTTGAGCATTCTAGTGTATCAAACAGGCTCATGGGGACTCTCTAGGGGTCCTAGTAGGCCTTATCACACATTAGGACCCCTAGGGAGTCCCCATGACCCCTTTTGACACATTGGAACACTCAAGTGTGTCTTAAGGGGGTTTTGACACATTGGAATGGTCAAGTGTGTCTTAAGGGGTCCTATGACCCCTAAAGACACACTTGAGCATTCAAATAAGTAAAAAAAGGTCAGGGGGACTCACTAGGTGTCCAAGTACATCTTATCACATGTTAGGAAACCTAGGGTGTCCCCATGACCCCTTTTGACACATTGGAATGCTCTAGTGTGTCTTAAGGTGTTGTAGGACCCCTTAAGACACACTTGAGCATTCTAATGTGTCAAAAGAGGTCATCGGGACTCCCTAGGGGTCCTACTATGCGTTATCATGTGTTAGGACCCCTAGGGAATCCCCATGGCCCCTCTTGACACATTGGAATGCTCAAGTCTATCTTAAGGTGTCCTAAGACCCCTTAAGACACACTTCAGTGGTCCAATGTGTCAAAAAGGGTCAAGGGTACCCCCTAGGGGTTCTAGTATGCCTTATCACATATTAGGACCCCTAGGGAGTCCCCGTGACCCCTTTTGACACATTGGAATGCTCAAGTGTGTCTTAAGGGGTGTTAGGACCCCTTAAGACACACTTGAGCATTCTAATGTGTCATACCCCTTAACACACACTTGAGCATTCCAATGTGTCAAAAGGGGTCATGGGGACTCCCTAGGGGTCCTATTATGTGATATCATGCGTTAGGACCCCAAGGGAGTCCCCATGACCCCTTTTGACACATTGGAATGCTCAAGTCTATCTTAAGGGGCCGTAGGACCCCTTAAGACATGCTTGAGCATTCCCATGTGTCAAAAGAGGGCACGAGGACTCCCTAGGTGTCGTAGTATGACTTATCACATGTTAGGACCCCTAGGGAGTCCCCATGACCCCTTTTGACACATTATAATGCTCAAGTGTGTCTTAAGGGGTCGTAGGACCCCTTAAGACACACTTGAGCATTCAAATGTTTTAAAAGGAGTCATAGGGACTCCCTAGGAGTCCTAGTATGCCTTATCAAGTATTAGGACCCCTAGGGAGTCCCCATGACCCCTTTTGACACATTGGAATGCTCAAGTGTGTTTTAAGGGGTCCTACAACCCCTTAAAACACACTTGAGCATTCCAATGTGTCAAAAGGGGTCATGGGGACTCCCTAGGGGTCCTATCACGCTTTGTCATGTGTTAGCAAACCTAGGGAGTCCCATGACCCCTTTTGACCCATTGGAATGCTCAAGTGTGTCTTAAAAGGTCCTAAGACCCCTTAAGACACCCTTGAGTGTTCCTATGTGTCAAAAGAGGTCATTGGGACTCCATAGGGGTCCTAGTATGACTTATCATGCATTAGGACCCTTAGGGAGTCCCTCTGGCCCCTTTGGCACATTAGAAAGCTCAAGTGTGTCTTAAGGGGTCCTAAGACACATTAAGACACACTTCAGCATTACATTGTGTTAATGGGGTCATGGGGACTCCCTAGGGATCCTAGTATGCCTTATCATGTTTTAGGACCCCTAGAAAGTCCCCATGACCCCTTTTGACACATTAGAATGCTCAAGTGTGTCTTAACTAGTTGAAGACCCCTTAACACACACTTGAGCATTCCAATGTGTCAAAAGGGGTCATCAGGACTCCCTAGGGGTCCTAGTACACCTTATCACATGTTAGGACCCCTAGAGAGTCCCCATGACCCCTTTAGACATAATGGTATGCTCAAATTTGTTATAAGAGGTCCTACAACCCCTTAGGACACACTTGAGCATTCCAATGTGTCAAAAGGGGTCATGGGTACTCCCTAGGGGTCCTAGTACACCTTATCATGTGTTAGGAACCCTAGGGAGTCCCCATGACCCCTTTTGACACATTGCAATGCTCAACTATGTCTTAAGGGGTCGTAGGACCCCTTAAGACACACTTGAGCATTCCAATGTGTCAAATGGGGTCACAGGTACTCCCTAGGGGTCCTAGTACATCTTATCTTGTGTTAGGACACTTAGGGAGTCCCCATGACCCCTTTTGCAACATTGCAATGCTCAACCATTTCTTTAGGGGTGCTAAGACCCCTTACAACACACTTGAGCATTCCAATGTATCAAAAGGGGTCATCGGGACTCCCTAGGGGTCCTAGTATCCTTTATCACACGTCAGGACCTTGAGGGAGTCCTCGTGACCCCTTTTGACACATTGAAATTATGAAGTGTGTCTTAAGGGGTCCTAAGTCCCCTTAAGACACACATGAGTATTCCAATGTGTCAAAAGGGGTCATTGGCACTCCCTAGGGGTCCTAATATGCCTTATCATGTGTTAGGATCCCAAGGGAGTTTCCATGACACCTTTTGACACATTGGAATGCTCAAGTGTGTCTTAAGGGGTCCTAAGACCCCTTAAGACACACTTGAGAATTTTAATGTGTCGAACAGTGTCATGGGGACTCCCTAGAGGCCCTAATACATCTTATCACATGTTAAAATCCCTAGGAAGTCCCATGACCTCTTTTGACAAATTGAAATTCTCAGGTGTGTCTTAAGGGGTCCTAGGACCCTTTAACACACACTCGAGAGTTCCAATATGTCAAAAGGGGTCAAGGGGACTCCCTAGGGGTCCTAGTACACCTTATCATGTGTTTGGACCCCTAGGGAATCCCCCAGACCTCTTTTGACACATTGAAATGCTCAAGTGTGTCTTAAGGGGTCTTAGGACCCCTTAAGACACACTTGAGAGTTCCAATGTGTCAAAAAGGGTCACAGGGACTCCCTAGGGGTCCTAGTATGCATTATCATGTGTTAGGACCTCTAGGGAGTACCCATGACTCCTTTTGACAAATTGAAACACTCAAGTGTGTGTTAAGGGGTCATAAGACACCTTAAGACACACTTGAGCATTACAATGTGTCAAACAGGGTCACGAAGACTCCCTAGATGTCCTACTATGCCTTATCATGCATTCAGACCCCTAGGGAGTCCCCATGACCCCTTTTGAAACAATGGAATGCTCAACTATGTCTTAAGGGGTCCTAAGATGCCTTACGACACACTTGAGCATTACAATCTATCAAGAGGCATGATTAGGACTCTCTAGGGGTCCTAGTATGCCTTATCACACGCTAGGACCCCTAGGGAGTCCCCATGACCCCTTTTGACACATTGGAATGCTCAAGTGTGTCTTAAGGGGTCGTAAGACCCCTTAAGACACACTTGAGCATTCCAATGAGTCAAACGGGGTCATGGGGACTCCAAAGGGGTCCAAGTATGCCTTATCACGCGTTAGGACCCCTTGGGAGTCCCCATGACCCCTTTTAACACATTGCAACACACAAGTGTGTCTTAAGGAGTCGTATGACCCCTTAAGGCACACTTGAATGTTCTAATTTCTCAAAAGGGCTCAAATGTATCTTAAGGGTCCTTAGGACCCCTTCGGACACACTTGATAATCCAATGTATCAAACGGGGTCATGGGCACTCCCTAGGGTACCCAACATGTGATAAGGCATCCGATGACCCCTAGGCAGTCCAAATGACCCCTTTTGACACACTCAAATGCTCAAGTGTGTCTTAAGAGGTCTTAAGACCCCTTAAGACACACTTGAGTGTCTCAAGGTGTCACAAGGTGTCATGGGGACTCCCTAGAGGATCATAACGTGTGAAAAGGTGTACTAGGACCCCTATGGAGTCCCCATGACCCCGTTTCACACATTGGAACTCTCAAGTGTGTTTTAAGGGGTCCTAAGACCCCTTCAAACACACTTGAGTGTTCCAATGTGGAAAAACGGGTCATGAAAACTCCCTAGGGGTCCTAGTATGCCTTATCACATGTTAAGACCCCTAAAGAGTCCCCATGACCCCTTTTCATGCATTGGAAAGCTCAAGTGTTTCTTAAGAGGTCTTAAGACCTCTTAATACACACTTGAAAGTTCCAATGCATCAAAAGGGGTTATTGGGACTCCCTAGGGGTCCTAGTACACCTTATCATGTGTTAGAACCCTTAGGGGGTCCCCATGACCCCTTTTGACACAATGGAATGCTCAAGTGTGTCTTAAGGGGTCTTAAAACCATTTAAGACACACTTGAGCATTCCAATGTATCAAATGGTGTCATGGGGACTCCCTAGGGGTCCTAGTATGCCTTATCTCACATTAGGACCCTTAGGGAGTCCCCATGACCCCTTTTGACACATTGGAACACTGAAGTGTGTCTTAAGTGGTTTTTGACACATTGGAATGGTCAAGTGTGTCTTAAGGGATCCTAAGATCCCTAAAGACACACTTGAACATTCCAATGTGTAAAAAGAAGGTAGGGGGACTCCTTAGGGGTCTAAGTACACCTTATCACATGTTAGGACCCCTAGGGTGTCCCCTTGATCCCTTTTGACACATTGGAATGCTCAAGTGTGTCTTAAGGTGTCCTAGGACCACTCAAGACACACTTGAGCATTCTAGTGTGTCAAAATGGGTCATCGGGACTCCCTACGTGTCTTAGTATATCTTATCACATGTTAGGAACCCTAGGGAGTCCCCATGACCCCTCTTGACACATTGGAATACTCAAGTGTGTCTTAAGGTGTCCTAAGATGCCTTAAGACACACCTGAGTGTTCCAATGTGTGAAAAGGGGTCAAGGGTAACCCCTTGGAGTCCTAGTATGCCTTATCGCATGTTATGACCCCTAGGGAGTCCTCGTGACCACTTTTGACACATTGGAACGCTCAAGTGTGTCTTAAGAGGTCTTAGGACCCCTTAAGACACACTTGAGCATTCCAATGTGTCAAAAGTTGTCATGGTGATGCCCTAGGGGTCCTAGTCTGCCTTATCAAAAGTTAGGACACCTAGGGAGTCCTCATGACCCTTTTTGACACATTAGAATGCTCAAGTGTGTCTTAAGGGGTTTTGGGACCCTTCAAGACACACTTGAGCATTCCAATGTGTCACACAGAGTCACGGGGACTCCCTAGGGGTCATAGTATGCCTCATCACGATTTAGGACCCCTAGGGAGTCCCTAAGACTCCTTTTGACACATTGGAATGCTCAAGTATGTGTGATGGGATCCTAAGACCCCTTACAACACACTTGAGGATTCCAATATCACAAAAGGGGTCATTGGGACTCCCTTGGGATGCTAGTATGCCTTATCACGTGTTAGGAAAACTAGCGAGAGCCCATGACCCCTTTTGACACATTGGAATGCTCAAGTGTGTCCTAAGGGGTCCTACAACCCATTAAGACACACTTGAGCATTCTAATGTGTCAAAATGGGTCATGGGGACTCCCTAGGGTTCCTAGTATGCCTTATCATGTGTTAGGACCCCTAGGCAATCCCCTTGACCCCTTTTGATACATTTGAATGGTCAAGTGTGTCTTAATGGGTGCTAAGACCCCTTAAGACACACTTGAGCATTCCAATGTGTCAAAATGGGTCACGGTGACTCCCTAGGGTCCTAGTATGCCTTATCATGTGTTAGGACCCCTAGGGAGTCCTAGTTACACCTTTTGACACATTAGAATGCTCAAGTGTGTCTTAAGATGTCGTAGGACCTCTTAAGACACACTTCAGCATTCCAATGTTTCAAAAGGGGTCATCAGGAATCCCTAGGGGTCCTAGTATGCCTTATGAAGTGTTAGGACCCCTAGGGAGTCCCCATGACACCTTTTGACACATTGGACTACTCAAGTGTGTCTTAAGTGGTCCTAGGACCCCTTAACACACACTCGAGTGTTCTAATGTGTCAAAATGGGTAATGGGGACTCCCTAGGGGTCGTATTATGCCTTATCTCACATTAGGATGCCTAGGGAGTCCCATGACCCCTTTGGACACATTGGAATGTTCAAGTGTGTCTTAAGGGGTCCTAAGACCCCTTAAGACACACTTTAGCTTTCCAATGTGTCAAAAGTGGTCATCAAGACTCCCTAGGAGACCTAGTATGGCTTATACAACATTAGTACCCCTACAGAATTTTCGTGACCCCTTTTTTACATTGGAACACTCAAGTGTGTGTTAAGGGGTACTAAGACACCTTAAGACACACTTGAGCATTCCAATGTGTCAAAAGGGGTCATGGGGACTCCCTAGGGGTCCTATTACACCTTATCATGCACTAAGACCCCTAGGGAGTCCCCATGACCCCTTTTGACACATTGGAATGCTCAAGTTCATGTTAAGGGGTTGTAGGACCCCTTAAGACAAAATTGAGCATTCCAATCTGTCAAAAGTGGTCACGGGGACTCCCTAGGGGTCCTAGTATGTTGTATCACATGTTAGGACCCCGAGGGAGTCCCCATGACCGCTTTTGACACATTGGATTGCTCAAGGGTGTCTTAAGGGGTTTTACGATCCCTTTAGACATGCTTGAGCATTCCAATATGTCAAAAGGGGTCACGGGGACTCCCTAGGCATCCTAGCATGGCTTATCATGTGTTAGGACCTCTACGGAGTCCCCTTCACCCATTTTGACACATTAGAATGCTCAAGTGTGTCTTAAGGGGTAGTAGGACCGTTTAAGACACACTTGAGCATTCAAATGTTTTAGGAGTGATAGGGACTCCCTAGTAGTCCTAGTATGCCTTATCAAGTGTTACATCCCCTAGGGAGTCCACATGACCCCTTTTGACATATTGGAATGCTCAAGTGTGTTTTAAGGGGTCTTAGGACCCCTTAAAACACACTTGAGCATTCCAATGTGTCAAAAGGGGTCATGGGGACTCCCTAGGGGTTCTCGTACAACTTATCACATGTTAGGACCCCTAGCGAGTCCCTCTGGCACCTTTTGCACATTGGAAACCTCAAGTGTGTCTTAAGGGGTCCTAAGACTACTTAAGACGTGCTTGAGTGTTACAATGTGTCAATGGGGTCACAGGGACTCCCTAGGGGTCCTAGTACACCTTATCACATGTTAGGACCCCTAGGGAGTCCCATGACCCCTTTTGACACATTGGAATGCTCAAGTGTGTCTTAAGGGGTCATAGGACCACTTAAGACACACTTGAGCATTCCAATGTGTCAAATGGGGTTACGGGGACTCTCTAGGGATCCTAGTACATCTTATCATATGTTAGGACCCTGAGGGAGTCCCCATGACCCCTTTTGACACATTGGAATGCTCAACTGTGTGTTTAGGGGTCGTAAGACCCCTTAAGACACACATGAGCATTCTAATGTGTCAAAAGGGGTCATTGGGACTCTCTAGGGGTCCTAGCACACCTTATCATGTGTTAGGGCCCCTAGGGAGTCCCCATGACCCCTTCTCACACATTGGAATGCTCAAGTGTGTCTTAAGAAGTCCTAAGACTCCTTAAGACACACTTGAGCATTGTAATGTGTCGAACGGGGTCATGGGGACTCCCTAGGTGTCCTAATACACCTTATCATGCATTAGGACCCCTAGGAAGTCCCCATGACCCCTTTTGACACATTAGAATGCTAAAGTGTGCCTTAAGGGGTCCTATGACCCCTTAATGCACACTTAAGTGTTCCAATGTGTCAAAAGGGGTCAAGGGGACTCCATAGGGGTCCTAGTATGTCTTATCATGTGTTAGGACCCCTAGGAAATCCTGATGACCTCTTTTGACATAATTGAATGCTTAAGTTTCTGTTAAGGCATCTTACGACACCTTAAGACACACTTGAGAGTTGCAATGTGTCAAAAAGGGTCACAGGGACTCCCTAGGGCTCCTAGTATGCCTTATCATGCGTTAGGACCCCTAGGGAGTACCCATGTCTCTTTTTGACACATTGAAACACTCAAGTGTGTGTTAAGGGGTTGTAGGACACCTTATGACACACTTGAGCATTTCAATGTGTCAAACTAGGTAATGGAGACTCCCTAGGTTTCTGACTATGACTTATCATGCATTTAGACTCCTAGGGAGTCGCCATGACCCCTTTTGAAACATTGGAATGCTCAAGTATGTCTTAAGGGGTCCTAAGACCCCTTACGACACACATGAGGATTCCATTGTGTCAAAAGGGGTCATAGGGACTCCCTAGGGGTCCTAGTATGCCTTATCATGTGTTAGGACCCCTAGGGAGTCCCTATGACCCCTTTTGACAAATTGGAATACTCAAGTGTGCTTTAAAGGGTCTTAAGACACACTTGAGCATTCCAATGTGTCAAAAGGGGTCACATGAACTCGCTATAGGTCTTAGTACACCTTATCATGCATTAGGACCCCTAGGGAGTCCCCATGACACCTTTTCAAACTTTGGAATGATCAAGTGTGTCTTAAGGGATCGTAGGACTCCTTAAGACACACTTGAGCATTCCAATATGTCAAAAGGGGTCACGTGGACTCCCTAGGTGTCCAAGTATGCCTTATGACGTGTTAGGACCCCTAGGGAGTCCTCATGACCCCTTTTGACACATTGGAATGATGAAGTCTATCTGAAGGACTCTTAGGACCCCTTAAGACACACTTAAGTATTTCAATGTGTCAAAAGGGTCATCGGGACTCCGTACGGGTCCTAGTAGGCCTTATCATGTGTTAGGACCCCTAGGGAGTCCCCATGACCCCTTTTGACACATTGGAATGCTCAAGTGTGTTGTAAGAGGTCTTAGGACCCCTTACAACACACTTGAGCATTCCAATGTGTTAAAAGGGGTCATGGTGACTCCCTGGCAGTCCTAGTATGCCTTATCACATGTTAGGAGCCCTAGAGAGACCCATTGACCCCATTTCACACATTGGAAGGCTCAAGTGTGTCTTAAGAGTTCCTAAGATCACTTAACACAAACTTGACTTTTCCAATGTGTCAAAAGGGGTCATGGGGACTCCTTAGGGGTCCTAGTACGCCTTATCATGTGTTAGGATGCCTAGGGAGTCCCATGACCCCTTTCGACACATTAGAATTCTCAAGGGTGTCTTAAGGTGTCCCAAGACCCCTTAAGATAGCCTTGAGCATTCCAATATGTCAAAAGGTGTCATCAGGACTCCCTAGGGGTCCTAGTACAACTTATCATGTGTTAGGACTCGTAGGGAGTCCTCATGACCCCTTTTGCACATTGGAATGCTCAAGTGTGTCTTAAGTGTTTCTAAGACCCCTTAATACACACTTGAGCATTCTAATGTACAAAAGGGGTCACGGGGACTCCGTAGGAGTCCTAGAATGTCTTATCACATGTTAGGACCCCTAGGGAGTGCCCACGACTCCTTTTGACACATTTGAATGCTTAAGGGTGTCTTAAAGGGTCCTAAGACCTCTTATGACACACTTGTGTGTTCCAATGTGTCAAAAAAGGTCATGGGGAATCCCTAGGGGTCCTAATATGCCTTATCACATGTTAGGAACCCTACAAAGTCCCCATGAACCCTTTTGACATAGTGGAATGATCAAGTGTGTCCTAAGGGGTAGTAGGAACCCTTAAGAAACACTTGAGCATTCTAATGTGTCAAAAGAGGTCATGGGGACTCCCTAGGGTTCCTAGTATGCCTTATCATGTGTTAGGAACCCGAGGGAGTCCCCATGACCACTTTTAACATATTGGAATGTTCAAGTGTGTCTTAAGGGGTCTTAGGACCTCTTAAGACACACTTGAGCATTCCAATGTGTCAAAAGGTGTCACAGGGACTCCCTAGGGGTCCTAGTATGCCTTATCACACGTTAGAACCCCTAGGGAGTCCCCATGGACCCTTTTGACACATTGGAATGCTCAAGTGTGTCTCAAGGGGTCTTAGGACCCTTTTAGAGACACTTGAGCATTCCAATGTGTCAAATGGGGTCACAGGGACTTGCTTGAGGTCCTAGTATAACTTATCACTTGTTAGAACCCCTAGGGAGTCCCCATGACCCCTTTTGACACATTCAAAACTAGGGAGTCCCCATGACCCCTTTTGACACATTCAAAACTAGGGAGTCCCCATGACCCCTTACGACATACTTGACCATTCCAATGTGTCAAAAGGGGTCAAGCAGACTCCCTAGGCATTGTAATACACCTTATTATGCATTCCAACCCATAGGGAGTCCCCATGACCTATTTTGACACATTGGAATGCTCAAGTGTGTTGTAAGGGGTCCTACGAACCCATAAGACACACTTGATCATTCTAAAGTTTCAAAAGGGGTCATGGGGAATCCCTAGGGTTCCTAGTATGCCTTATCGTGAGTTAGGACACCTAGGGAGTCTCCGTGACCCCTTTTGACACATTGGAAAGCTCAAGTGTGTCTTAAGGGGTCTTAGGACACCTTAAGACACACTTGAGCATTCCAATGTGTCAAAAGGGGTCATTGGGACTCCCTAGGGGTACTAGTATACCTTATCACACATTAGGACCCCTAGGGAGTCCCCGTGACCCCATTTGACATATTGCAATTCTCAAGTGTGTCTCAAGGGGTCTTAGGACCCCTTCAGACACACTTGAGCATTCCAATGTGTCAAAAGGGGTCATGGGGACTCCATAGGGGTCCTAGTACCTATTATCATGCGTTAGGACCCCAAGGGAGTCCCCATGACCCCTTTTGACACATTGGAACACTCAATTGTATCTTAAGGGGTCCTAATACCTCTTATGACACATGAGCATTTAAATATGTGAAAAGGGGTCATCGGGACTCCCTAGGGATCCTAGTACACCTTATCATGCATCAAGGCCCCTAGAGAGTCCCCATGACACTTTTTGATACATTGGAACACTCAATTATGTCTTAAGAGGTCTTAGGACCTTTAGGGACACACTTGAGTGTTCCAATGTGTCGAAAGGTGTCTTGGGGACTCCCTAGGGGTCCTAGTACATCTTATCATGCATTAGGACACCTAGGGAGTCCCCATGACCCCTTTTGAGGCATATGGAATGCTTAAGTGTGTCCTAAGGGGTCCTACGACCCCGTAAGTCACACTTGAGAATTCCAATGTGTCAAAAATGTTGAATGGAGAATCCCTAGTGTTCCTAGTACACCTTATCACATGTTAGGACCCCTAGGGAGTCCCCGTCACCCCTTTTGACACATTGGAAAGATCAAGTGTGTCTTATGGGGTCTTAGGACCTGTTAAGACACACTTGAGCATTCCAATGTGTCAAAAGGGGTCATCGGGACTCCCTAGGGGTCCTATTATGCCTTATCACACATTAGGACCCCTAGGGAGTCCAGATGACCCCTTTTGACATATAAGAATGCTCAAGTGTGCCTTAAGGGGTCTTACTACCCCTTAAGACACACTTGAACCATTCAATGTGTCAAAAGGGATCACGTGAACTCCATAAGGGTTGTAGTATGTCTTATCACATTTTAGGACCCCTAGGGAGTCCCCATGACCCCTTTTGACACATTGAAAATGTCAAGTGTTTCTTAAGGGGTCCTAAAACTCCTTACCATACACTTGAGCATTCCAATGTGTCAAAAGGGGTCATGGGGACTCCTTAGGGGTCTTAGTTGTACACACTAAAATGGTGCACTTCTATGAACCATTACATACAGGGTTGCTCAAGAATGAGGCCTCACAAAGCGGCTCATAGCTCTCTATGCGTGGAGTTGCAAGGGACTATGGTGTATTTTCTCTCAGCTAGAGCTACAAGCTTGTGACCTTGCTAGTCAACCACACAATGAGAGATTCAAATGAGGACAAGGGCAAGAGTTCCAATATCCTCAAGAATCACTATGAAAATGCAATGCAATGAAAACTAGTCTATGGAAATGAAAATGCAATGCAACTAAGCTATGAAATGGAAAGAACAAGTGTTACAAATCCTTCCGATTAAGCTATGTGAGGTTAATCTATTGCATAAAAGGAAATATACACTAAGAATGCCATTATCATGCAACTATGGAAGAAATATGAAACTAAATGAAATGCAACAACAAAAATCTTGGATGCAAGAGTGTCTTCAAAGAAAGCTCCAAATGACCTAGAAAACCTGTAGCATAACATTAGCATAAAATAAGTGACCTAGAATGAGGGAGGGAGCTCTCCTTTTATAAGAAATGAGGTGAAATGGACCATTGAGATTAAGAGGCAAAAAGTCTTAATCAGTGGTGGAGCTTGAAAGAGGAGCAATCCATGTGCACAAGTATCCTCCAATAGAAAAATAGGAGTTGAATTTATGTCCATATGAGACAAAAGGTGTTTTCTTTTTTTTATAAAATAGGAATAGTGCTTTATTTGTGCAACTTAGGATAAGATGAAAAGGTGGGGCTTTTTATTTATTAAAAGGGGAGGAAATATTCCTTTTGAATAAATAAAGACTTTAGGATAAAATGGTTAGCCCATAGGATAAAAATCCAATATATGATCGACTTTAAGATTTAATCAAGAAATTGATAATGTTGAAAATATTGATTATTGATAAAATTGATTAAGGATTAATAAATTGAATAAATGGGGCCCAAAGTCTAGGTGGCCATTTTTGGGTGCATACACTAGTATTTCTTGTCACATGTTACAACCCCTAAGATGTCCCCATGACCCCTTTTGACACATTACACACTCAAATGTGTCTTAAGAGGTCCTAAGACCACTTAACACACACTTGATCATTCCAATGTTTTAAAAGGGGTCATGTGGACTCCCTAAGTGTCCTAGTACACCTTATCATGTGTTAGGACCCCTAGGGAGTCCCCATGACCTCTTTTAAAATATTGGAATACTCAAGTGTGTCTTAAGGGGTCCTAAGACCCCGTAAGACACACTTGAGCATTCTAATGTGTCAAACAGGGTCATGAGGACTCCCTATGTTTCCTAGTATACCTTATCACACATTAGGACCCCTAAGGAGTCCCCGTGACCCCTTTTGACACATTGGAATGCTCAAGTGTGTCTTAATGGGTCCTAGGACCCCTTAAGACACACTTGAGTGTTGTAATGTATCAAAAGAGGTTAGAGGGACTCCCTAGGGGTCCTAGTATGCCTTATCACATGCTAGGACCCCTAGGGAGTCCCCATGACCCCTTTTGATACATTGGAACACTCAATTGTCTTAAGGTGTCCTAGGAGCCCATTAGACACACTTGAGCATTCCAATGTGTCAAAAGGGTTCATGGGGACTCCCTAGGGGTCCTAGTATGCCTTATCACACATTAGGACCCCTAGGGAGTCCCCATGACCCCTTTTCACATGTTAGAATGCTCAAGTGTGTCTTAAGAGGTCCTAAGTCCTCTTAAGAAACACTTGAGCATTACAATGTGTCAAAAGGGGTCATGGGGACTCCCTAGGGGTCATAGTACATCTTATCACATGTTAGGAACCCTAGGGAGTCCCCATGACCCCTTTTTTCACATTGGAATGCTCAAGTATGTCTTAAGGGGTCGTAAGACCCCTTAACATAGGCTTGAGTGTTCCAATGTGTGAAAAGTGGTCAAGGGGATTCCCTAAGGGTCCTAGTATGCCTTATCATGCGTTAGGATGCCTAGGGAGTCCCCATGACCACTTTTGACATATTGAAATGCTCAAGTATATCTTGAGGGGTCTAAGGACACCTTAAGAGACACTTGAGCATTCCAATGTGTCAAAAGTGGTCATGAGGAACCCCTAGGGTTCCTAGTATGCCTTATCATGTGTTCGGACCCCTAGGGAGTCCCCATCACCCCTTTTGACACATTGGAATGCTCAAGTCTATCTTAAGGGGTCGTAGGACCCTTTAGGACACACTTGAGTGTTTCAATGTGTCAAAAAGGGTCACAGGGACTCCCTAAGGGTCCTAGTATGCCTTGTCATGTGTTAGGACCCCTAGGGAGTCACCATGACCCCTGTTGACACATTAGAATGCTCAAGTGTGTCTTAAGGGCTCCTAAGACCCCTTACGACACACTTTAGAATTCTAATGTGTCAAAAGGGGTCATGAGGACTCCCTAGGGTTCCTAGTACACCTTATCATGTGTTAGAACCCCTAGGGAGTCTCCATGACCCCTTTTGACACAATAGAATGCTCAAGTGTGTCCTAAGTGGTTGTAGGACCCCTTAGGACACACTTGAGCATTCAAATGTGTCAAAATGGGTCATGGGGACTCCCTAGGGGTCTTAGTATGTCTTATCACATGTTGGGACCCCTAGGGAGTCTCCATGAGCCCTTTTGACACATTAGAACACTCAAGTGTGTCTTAAGCAGTCGTAGGACCCCTTAAGACCCACTTGACTATTCAAATGTGTCAAATGGGGTCATGGGGACTCCCTAGGGGTCCTAGTATGCCTTATCATGCATTAGGACCCCTAGGGAGTCCCCATCACCCCTTTTGACTCATTGGAATGCTCTAGTGTCTTAAGAGGTTCTATGACCCCTCACAACACACTTGAACATTTTAGTGTGTGAAAATGGGTCATCGGGACTCCCTAGGGGTCCTTGTACACCTTATCACATGTTAAGATGCCTAGGGAGTCCCCGTGATCCCTTTTGACCCCTAGGGAGTCCCCATGACCCCTTTTTTCACATTAGATCATTAATGTATGGCTTATGGGGTTCTAGCTAGGACCCCTTAAGACACACTCGAGTGTTCCAATGTGTCAAAAGGGGTCATGGGGACTCTTGAGGTGTCCTAGAACACCTTATCACATGCTAGGACCCCTAGGATGTCTTCATGACCCCTTTTGACACATTCGAATGATCAAGTGTGTCTTAAGGGGTCCTAAGACCCTTTAACGCACACTTCAGTGTTCCAATGTGTCAAAAGGGGTCATGGGGACTCCCTAGGGGTCATATTGACTAGTACACCTTATCATGCATTAGGAACCCTAGGGAGTCCCCATGACCCATTTTGACACACTCGAATGTCCAAGTGTGTCTTAAGGGGTCTTAGGACACCTTAAGACATGCTTGAGTGTTGCAATGTGTCAAAATGGGTCACGGGGACTCCCTAGGGGTCCTAGTATGCCTTATCAAGTGTTAGGACCCCTACGGAGTCCCCATGACCCCTTTTGACCTATTGGAATGCTCAAGTGTGTTGTAAGGGGTCCTAGGACACATTAAGACACACTTGGCCTTTCCAATGTGTCGAACGGGGTCACAGGGACTCCCTAGGGGTCCTAGCATGCCTTATCATGTGTGAGGACTCCTAGGGAGTCCCGATGACCCCTTCTGACACATTGTAATGCTCAACTATCTCATAAGGGGTCTTAGGACCCCTTACAAGACACTTGAGCATTCCAATGTGTCAAAAGGGGTCATCAGGACTCCCTAGGGGTCCTAGAACACTTTATCACATATTAGGACACCTAGGGAGTCTCCATGACCCATTTTGACACATTTGAATTCTCAAGTGTGTCCTAAGGGGTTGTACAACCCCTTAGGACACACTTGAGCATTCCAATGTGTCAAAAGGGGTCATGGGGACTCTTTAGGAGTCCTAGTATGTCTTATCATGCGTTAGGACCCTTAGGGAGTCCCCATGACCCCTTTTGACACATTGGAATGCTCAAGTGTGTCTTAAGGGGTCCTAAGACACGTTACGACACACTTGAGCATTCCAATGTGTCAAAAGGGGTCATCGTGACTCCCTAGGAGTCTTAGTATGCATTATCATGTGTTAGGACTACTAGGGAGTCCTTGTGACCCCTTTTGACACATTGGAATGCTCATGTGTATTTTAAGGGGTCTTAAGACCCCTTTAGACACACTTGAGTGTTATAATGTGTCAAAAAGGGTCATGGGGACTCCCTAGGGGTCCTAGTATGCCTTATCAAATGTTAGGACCCCTAGGGAGTCCCCATGACCCCTTTTGACACATTTTAATACTCAAGTGTGTCCTAAGGGGTAGGAACCCTTAAGACATAGTTGAGCATTCCAATGTGTCAAAAGGGGTCATGGGGACTCCCTAGGGGTCCTAGTACACCTTATTAGATGTTAGGACCCCTAGGTAGTCCCCATGACCCCTTTTGACACATTGGAACTCTCAGGTGTGTCTTAAGGGGTCCTAAGACCCCTTAACACACACTTAAGCATTCCAATGTGTTAAAAGGGGTCATTGGGACTCCCTAGGGGTCCTAGTATGCCTCATCATGCATTACAACCTGTAGGGAGTCCCCATGACCCCTTTTGACATATTGGAAGGCTCAAATGTATCTTCAAGGGTTGTAGGACATCTTAAGACACACTTGAGCATTCCAATATTTCAAACAGGGACACGAGGACTTGCTAGGGGTCCTAGTATGCCTTATCATGCATTATGTCCCCTAGGGAGTCCCAATGATCCCTTTTCACACATTGGAACACTCAAGTGTGTCTTAAGTGGTCCTAAGACCCCTTGCAACACACTTGAGTATTCCAATGTGTCAAAAGGGGTCATCGGGACTCCCTAGGGGTCCTAGTACACCTTATCATGCATTAGGACCCCTAGGGAATCCCCATGACCCCTTTTGACACATTGGAATGCTTAAGTGTGTCTTAAGGGGTCTACTTGAGAATTTCAATGTGTCAAAAGGGGTCATGGGGACTCCATAGGGGTCCTTGTATGCCTTTTCACAAGTTAGGACTTCTAGGGAGTCCCCATTACCCCTTTTGACACATTGGAATGCTCAAGTGTGTCTTAAGGGGTCGTACCACCCTTAAGACACACTTGATCATTCCAATGTTTCAGAAGTGATCATCAAGACTCCCTAGGGGTCCTAGTATGCCTTATCATATGTTAGGACCCATAGGGAGTCCCCGTGACCCCTTTAGGCACATTGGAATGCTCAAATAGACCCCTTAAGACACACTTGAGCATTCTAATGTGTTAGGAGGGGTCACAGGGACTTGCTAGGGGTCCTAGTATGCCTTATCATGCATTAAAACCCTTAGGGAGTCCCCGTGACCCCTTTTGACACATTGGAACACTCAAGTGTGTCTTAAGGGGTAGTAGGATCCCTTATGACATGCTTGAGCATTCCAATGTGTCAAAAGGGGTCACAGAGATTCCCTAGGCATCCTAGTACATCTTATCACATGTTAGGACCCCTAGGGAGTCCCCATGAAGCCTTTTGACACATTAGAATGCTCAAGTGTGTCTTCAGTGGTCTTAGGACCCCTTAAGAAACACTTGAGCATTCTAATATTTTGAAAAAGGGGTTATTAGGACTCCCTAGTATGCCTTTTCAAGTGTTAGGATCGCTAGGGAGTCCCCATGACCCCTTTTGACACATTGGAATGCTCAAATGTGTCTTAAGGGGTCATAGGACCCCTTAACACACACTTGAGTGTGCCAATTTGTCAAAAGGGGTCATGGGGACTCCATATGGGTCCTAGTACACTTTATAACATGTTAGGATGCTTAGGGAGTCCCATGACCCCTTTTGACACATTGGAATGCTCAAGTGTGTCTTAAGGGGTCCTAAGACCCCTTAAGACACCCTTGAGCATTCCAATGTGTCAAAAGGGGTCATCAAGACTCCCTAAGGGTCCTAGTACACCTTGTCATGTGTTAGGACCCCTAGGGAGTCCCCGTGACCCCTTTTGACAAATTGGAACTCTCAAGTGTCTCTTAAGGGGTCCTAAGACCCATTAAGATACACTTGAGAGTTCCAATCTATCAAAAGAGGTCATGGGGACTCTCTAGGGGTCCCAGTATGCCTTATCATGCATTAGGACCCTTAGGGACTCCCCATGACCCCTTTTGACACATTCGAATGCTTAAGTGTGTCTTAAGGGGTCCTGAGACCCCTTACAACACACTTGAGTATTGTAATGTGTCAAAAGGGGTTATGGGGACTCCCTAGGGGTTTTAGTGTGCATTATCAAGTGTTAGGACTCCTAGGGAGTCCCCATGTCCCCTTTTGACACATTGGAATGCTCAAGTGTGTCTTAAGAGGTTTTAAGACCCCTTAAGACACACTTGAGCATTCTAACATGTCAAAAGGAATCATGGGACTCCCTAGGGGTCCGAGTACACCTTATCACGCATTAGGATCCCTAGGAAGTCCCCATGACCCATTTTGACACATTGGAATGCTCAAGTGTGTTTTAAGGGGTCCTACAACCCCGTAAGACACACTTGAGCATTCCACTTTGTCAAAAATGGTCATGGGGACTCTCTAGGGGTCTTAGTACACCTTATCATGCGTTAGGACCCCTAGGGAGTCCCCATGACCCCTTTTGACACATTGGAAAGCTCAAGTGTATTGATAGCTTAGGCCATTTGTATTGATAGCTGAGGGCATCAAATGTATTGTATCATTGATAGTTGATGCTTTGTTAAAAGGAAATAGGACAAATAAATTTTTTTATTTAGTTTCTCTATTTTGATCCCTAAGTGGCTTACAATTCTAGAGAAGTATATGTAGATTTATGTCCATGTAGTTGTAGGATACATAGCAGTTGATAATTCACAATAAATACATGCATCCAATTTGAATAGAAATTAATAGAAAGAACTAGGGTCCTCTAATGGCCCAATCATTCAGAGCTTGATTGTCCCCTCAACCTGTGACCCTTCAAAACAAGGTTATCATGCAATCAGTGAGTGATCCTTCATTATCCTAGTGAGCTTCTAGGTAGGCACCATTTGTATATTTGATAGCTTAGGGAATCAAATGTATATTATATCATTGATAGTTGAGACTTTTTAAAAAGGAAATAGGACAAAGAATGATTTTGATTTAGTTTCTCTATTTTGATCTCTAAGTGGCTTACAACCATAGAGAAGTATATGTAGATTTATGGATGCAGTTGCAAGATACATAGCAGCGGATAATTCACAAGAAATCCATGCATCCAATTTGAATAGCAATTACTACAAAGAAATAAGGTCCTCCAATGGCCCAGTCATCGGGACCTTGACTATCCCCTCAACTAGTGACCCTTGAAAACTAGGTTATCATGTAATCAGTGAGTGTTCCTTTATTCTCCTGGTCTACCCTGCATCCAAACATATTAGAAATACACAATACAATGATAACAAGTCTTTCACAATCCCCCTTCCGTCAATGAACACTATCAACCATCCCTTCCACATAGCATTTCACTGTTTTATGAGTGGATTGTGCAGGAATAGTTAACATTAAACAAGGAGAAAACTCCTCAACACATCTTGGAAACCATTGAATTCAATAATAAATGAGACCTAATGCCAACACTATTCCTTCCATAGTTGTAGGATACATAGCAGTCGATAATTCACAAGAAATCCATGCATCAAATTTTTATAAGGATATCCTACTAATCAATAGGAATTTTCTTGAGATGACCAATGATTATGTATTTTGATGGCAGTGTGCTAGTTCAAAAGGATAATATAAATCTGAAACAATTTTTTATGATTTTCTCAAACTATAAATGTGGTTAAAGGGAAAATATTATGGCCCCTACACTATGGTTGTTAGTCTAATTAAGACATGCCTACCTTTGCATATAATAAGAGGCCAACATGAAACAAACATCCAGAGGTTAGGGGGTTGTTCCCTATCCATAATTTATTATTTAAGTGCTAATTGATGATGGGTATATCATGTAATTCATACCTAGTGTGTCTCTTTCTTTCTCTCCACATTTCACATTAGGAGTATATGTTATAAAATACTAATGAAATCAACTATAGGTCAAATCTAATCAAAATTGCAATATAAAGCTTAAAATAGATCTTGAAGAAATATGGGAACCATTTTTGACAGATATTGTACAAACAAAGAAAATACTCCAAAGAGGAAATGCTTCAATGTGGAACAATTGAAGGACAATATTTTACTTTATATGGACATCTGCAATGTTTTTGATATATTTCTGAGATAACAAAACCATAGAAAGAATAGCAGATAGAAGAAAGTAAAGAATAATGATCATACTTTGAGATATTGTGGAAAATTAAAGGAAAGAATTCTTGGTGGGGTTATCATGCAATCAGTGAGTGATCCTTCATTCCCCTCTTCTAGTGATCCTTCAAAACTAGGTTATCATGCAATTGGTGAGTGATCCTTCATTCTCCCGGTCTTCCCTGCATCCAAACATATTGGAAATACAAAATACAATGATAAAAAGTCTTTCAAAATCCCCCTTCCCTCAAGGAACACTATCAACCATCCCTTCCACATATAATTTCACTATTGTATGAGTGGATTGTGTAGGAACAGTTAACATTAAACAAGGAGCAAACTCCTCAACACATCTTTGTTGTAAACATGCCATTGGTTCAGTTTTGTAAATTTTTTTTTTTGTGTTAAATGCATTTAAATTGAACATTAAGCATAGTAATAATATGCTTAGTCTATTAGTAATTGCAGATTAAATGCCCATAACACCTTTATCAGTTTAGCATGTTATTATAATATACTAAAGAAGACTTTCTATTTGTCATAGAAATATTCACTATCCCCCATAATGAAGACAATGAAGATTGACCTCCTGCCCCACAACAAAGAACATTGTAATAAGAATAAGATACTCCTAAGAAACATTTTCACAAATATGAAACATGAGGAAAAGTAATAACATTAACAATGCCAAGATTCATAGCATTAAATTTCACCTACGAATGAGTTTCTGCAGTGGGTTGTCCAGCATCAAAAATATGTCAAGTTGCATTTGAGTTGTAACTAAGAGTATCATGTAGAACAGACCCTAAACTTTGAAAGCATTCTCCAGCCTGGCAATTCAAAATTCAATCTAGGCAAGCATCAGTAAGTGAAATAAATTATAGACATCAACATCAACATCATCATAATCATTAGACATAAATTATAGACATCAACATCAACATAATCATAATCATTTGGAGGGTATTCGTTTTGGTATTTGGATAGTACTATGTTTCTTGAAAGTTCTTGTGATGCTTCTAAACTTTAAAAACATATTTTATGGCTTAATGATAATATAGATTAGTGTTTTGTTTTCTAATGGAATGTTGTTGATCATTTATGGTCTTGAAGAAAATTTTGATTGTTTTGATTCTCGAGTCTTGATGTTGTTTCTCAATGTGATATAGACTGACCACAAGATGGTTTAGTTGGTCCTCTCTTTCTATTTAATCATTTTTCTTCTTCATGGTGTAAGTGTCAATATGTTATAATCCAACCAACATGTCATACCCCCACTTCTAACAACCCTCACAACATGCAAATCACAGCCAAAGACTTGGGTGATTAGCATACACAAACAATGATTACCCTTAGGAAAGAATGATCATTAATATTCATTAATGGTGGGCGATGATTCCTTGATAATAAAGGCATTGCCAACATTCATCATCTTAACCAAGTCATGGGTGGTGATCCTTGAATTTGGAGTGAGGAAGAAGGAAAATTGGAAAACAAAATATGGAATAATCAGGTTGGAATTGGAGAAGAATTTAGAAATAAACTTGAATTAGAAAAAATCCAAGTTATCTAGTTCTTTTTTTGAGGTTGGGTTCCAATTCTACTTTTTTTCTCCTCTGGGTTCGACTTGGGTTCCTTTGGCAGGAACTTGGGTGCCTGGGCCAATCCTCGGTACACTTGTAGTATTATAAATATGATACATGAGGTATTTTATTCATAATTTTATAGGCTAACTCATTATTATGGTAACATGGGTATGACCACACTCCATGCCTTATAATGGTACCCAACATGAAGTGTGGTTCAAATAAAGTTGAACCAAATGCTAACCATGATGGCTATGATCATGATGAAGATAAATATGAATATTAAATCTAAAATATGGCTTGTAATTTAAATTTTCATTGTGAATGAAGAAACTATAGATTCAAGTTGACTCAGTCTATGTTGTAGTATATTTGTTCCCTACATCTACCATATTATATATGTGTAGCCTGTAAGGGACATCTTCGGCTCATCCATGTATCACAGCTCGGTGAGAGTTCTTAGGAGAAAGACAAGATGTTAGTGGGAGATGGAGAAACCAATATCAGAACACCACTTGAAGCCTTGCAATGTTGAGAGTGGGATAAAAGCTACACTTGAGACCCTATATAAGGAACAAACTTATTGAGCTTCATTTTGTTTCAAGAATAGTTTTATATTCTATACTAAATAGGGCCAACCACGTGAAGGTAATCATTTGGAGTGTATTTATTTTGGTCCTTGGATAGTACTATGTTTCTTGAAAGTTCTTGTGATGCTTCTAAACTTTAAAAACATATTTTATGGCTTACTGATAATATAGATTAGTGTTTTGTTTTATAATGGAATGTTGTTGATCATTCATGGTCTTGAAGAAACTTTTGATTGTTTTGATTCTCGAGTCTTAACGTTGTTTCTCAATGTGATATAGACTAACCACAAGATGGTTCAATTGGCCCTCTCTTTCTAATTAATCATTTGTCTTCTTCATGGTGTAAGTGTCAATATGTTATAATCCAACCAACATGTCATACCCCCACTTCTGACAAACCTCATAGCATGAAAATCACAGCCAAAGACTTGGGTGATCAACATACACAAACAATGATTACCCTTAGAAAACAATGATCATTAATATTCATTAATGGTGGGCGGTAATTCCTTGGTAATAAAGGCATTGCTAGCATTCATCATCTTAACCAAGTCATGGGTGGTGATCCTTGAAATAGCACAACTAGTAAAAGGAAATAACAACATAAGTCATGGGTGGTGATCCTTGAATTTGGAGTGAGGAAGAAGGAAAATTTGAAAACAAAATATGGAATAATTAGGTTGGAATTGGAGAAGAATTCAGAAATAAACTTGAATTAGGAAAAAGCCAAGTTATCTGGTTCTTTTTTTGAGGCTGCATTCCAATTCTACTTTTGTTCTCCTCTGGGTTCGACTTGGGTTCCTTTGGTAGGAACTTGGGTGCCTGGGCCAATCCTAGGTACACCTATAGTATTATAAATATGATACACAAGGTATTTTATTCATAATTTTACAGGCTAACTCATTATTATGGTAACATGGGTATGACCACACTCCATGCCTTATAATAGTACTTGACATGAAGTGTGGTTCAAATGAAGTTGAACCAAATGCTGACCATGATGGCTATGATCATGATGAAGATAAATATGAATATTAAATCTTAAATATGTCTTGTAATTTGAATTTTCATTGTGAATGAAGAAACTATAGGTTCAAGTTGACTCATTCTATGTTTTAGTATATTTGTTCCCTACATCTACCATATTATATATGTGTAGCTTCTAAGGGACATCTTCTGCTCATCCATGTATCATAGCTCGGTGAGAGTTCTTAGGAGAAAGACAAGATGTCAGTGGGAGATGGAGAAACCAATATCAGAACACCACTTGAAGCCTTGCAATGTTGAGAGTGGGATAAAAGCTACACTTGAGACCCTATATAAGGAACAAACTTAATGAGCTTCACTTTTTTTCGAGAATAGTTTTATATTCTATACTAAACAGGGCCAACCACGTGAAGGTGGAAGCTCATTTGGCCCCACCCCCCCCCCTAACATCACTCTAAATTCCCAATTAACATCTAAAATTTATTAATTATCACACGATAACATTCATTCACACATTAATAAAATGTGACATTCATTAATTATCACATGATAACATTCATTAACACATTATAAAATTTATGAACATTCACTACCACATAATTAAATTCATTGGCATATAAAAATAAGTCATTATCAATTAAGGTGCATAGATGACAATCATTTCTCTTTTTTCTTTTGATTTCTAGTTTTGAAGATATAATTGTAAGATGAGTATTGATATCATCATCATGATAATCTACCCTCTCATTAGATCGGAATGCATGCCTAGTTCTTTGTTGATGCAAAGGGGGGTCACCTACAATAACATATAAAAGGGTTAAATTAAAAACATTTTAAACATTTTAAAGTATTTCAGTACTTTACAAGCCATAATCGTATAGCTCTTTACCTGATCTAGTCACATCATCAACATCGAGGTTAGTTTGTTGATCCATGAGACTGTGTGGGATGCTCATGAAAGGAGTCTGGGTACCTACATATGTAATTCAATTATCTAATGTTAGCTAAAAAACTCATGATACATATACTCAAAACCACATAGTAAGTACATTAAAACCATAAGCATCCCATAGTAAGTACATCATGAATTAATTAGATTAAGCATTGATTGCATAACTACACATTTCTATCAAGAAATCAATATTAAATAGATTAAGCAGTGATCACATAACTATAGATTTCATTCATGTCATTCATCTTCTTCTTCATCCAACTAATCACCATGATCATCATTGACATCGACATCATCATCACCACCGTCATTATCCTCATCTTCGTCATCATCATCATCATTGGCATCATCATCATCATCATCATTAGCAACATCATCATCAGCAACATCATCATCATCATCATCATCATCATCATCATCATCATCATCATCATCAGTAGCATCATTATTAGCATCATTAGTAGCATCATCATCTTCTTCTTCTTCTTCTTCTTCAAGAAAAGTTGTGTCAGGAACATCATCTACATCATCTTCTACTTGTTCATAATCTTCTTCCATCGCATTATACCTCATCGGCCTTCCTCTTGGATCATGTCTAATAAAAAATGACCAACCCAATTTATGCAAAACCTCTGAGTAAAATAACTACTCACATTGGCTTGGAAGAACATAGGGTTCATCCCCAACTGGCTCAAACCACCTTATATTAATCATTGGAAATCCATTATCATGTTCGATAACAATTCTATTAGGATCATTTTGATTAAGTCGTAGTCTATACCATCTGACAACGAAGAGAACTAATCTAAAGGAATTAAAGTCACACTCAAGTATATCATCCAAAATGCCATAGTATCAATTTTCGGACTCTTGAGGATGTAAGTCATTTCTAGATGAAATATTAGTCACCTAAAAGATTGCACTTATCCCAGAATCACAAGTTTTCTTTGTGTAATCCAACTTTTTGATGCGAAATTTATGACCATTGCAAAACATAGCCTTGTGGTGTTTGACCTACAAAAATATGTAAAATATGTATAAATTAATGCATTGAGAGTTAATAAATGTACGAGTGATTAACAAATTTATATGTACCTAGAAATATTTTAAACCATGTGCTAAATCTATTTCCCTTTGGGTAACATTTGGATCTCCATTACGATGAGCTTCATTAACCAATGAAGACATAGCTTCTCATGTTAATGTGCAACCTAAATGATGACATCATTCAATCCATTTCCTCATCCAATCTTGATTGTTTGCAATATACAAATGTATTGCATCCCACTCTTGAGCAGCTGTACAAAAAATAAATAGACGACTTACAACTAATTAATTTTGAAGATTAAGAATTAATTAATAGCTATAATAACATCTTATAATTTATTACCTCTTACTTTCCTCATTCTGCCTTCCCCCACCAAGTACTCCCCTTCAAATTTTCTAATGGTGTCAAGATCCCAAATGCGATCTATATGGATCTTTGCTACAAGCTTAGGAAGATATTTAGTAACATACACCATAGTCTGGTATACCATATATCCCTCCACCATAGAACCCTCAAGATGTGCTCTTTGCTGAACCAAAGCCTTCAAAAATTTTAAGTGCGTCTCAACCATCCACATTGACCGAGTGTGTACGGGTCCACATATTTCAATCTCCTCAACTTGGTGTATGAGGTAGTGTTCTTGTGCATTGAAAAAGGTTGAAGGTACACACTTTTGCATTTCACACATTAGAAGAGGAATTCTTCTCTTGCAGTATTTTATATCTGCTCTATGGATTTCTTTAGATGACAACCACCTACAAGACATTCAAGACACAAAACTATATAAACATGAGACTTTACACAATATATATATAAAAAATTAAACAGATATCATTTCTTACCTCATGTATTTTCCAAGATCATATATCACTCATTTGATGTTATTGTCAAAGTTCTCTGGGAGAGATAGGGGTAGCACGTACTGCAACAATTATAAAAATAATCATGTCATTCTTTTCTCATATAATACAATGAGAAGTACATGCAGTTTACAAATATATTGTAAATACAAAAGAACATGACTTACCTTGATGAAGGTATGCCAATCATGTGTTTTCAACCCTGGCCCAAATTCACCTTTCTTTGATATGGCACTGCTTATGTTTGCAGCAAATCTTGTGGGAAATCAAATTTTTCCTATGACTTCTTTTATGGCATCACCTTGTTGTTCTGTTAATAACCAAGGAAGGGCACTTGTATTAATCTATTCTTCATTTCTATTTGATTCAATGAAATTTTTCATTGCATGATTGGATTCATGAATGTCGCTACAAATTTTGACAATTTTTTCTTTGTCATGCTTTTCATCCAATATCTTCCACAATGTCTCTGTTACATTCTTTTCAATATGCATAGTATCAAACAAATGCACATCAAGTAGCTACTCGTAGTAGGGAAACCTACGAAATTGTCTGGGATAACTCTTTAGTCCCTTTGGAAGGTGCTTAGTAGTGTTGCCTTGACAACATTCATGATCATCAATCACATAATCAACAAATAAAACACAATAAAAATATACAAATTCCAAACATAAACTATTAGGTAGAATGGTAGTACCTTGATGATTAATTCTATTATATTCCAACTTCCACAAGTGAGGTGTCATTCTCTATGGCTTAGATGTAGTCTCTTCTTTCCCATTGAAAAGATGTTTTTCGATAATTCGATAGTTATAATTTTTGTGGAGAAAGTGTCTATATTCATCAAACACCTTCTTTCCTAAACTTTTTGAATAATGAGATTTCATCTTTGGACCACAAACTAGACATGGAAATTTTCCCTTTGTTTGAAGACCTACAAGGTAATGATACAATTGGATTAAATATGTTAATTTTTATTTTTAGAATTATCATGTGCAACTTGAATTCACCATAACATTCTAGAAAAATGTGTTAGCCCTAGAGCATCATGTATTGTCAATACAAGCATTACATGGAATTGAAATTGTATGTCTCCTATTGATCTAGAGATGTCATACATAGTGACACCTTTCCATAACTCCACCAACTCGTCGATAAGAGGCTCAATATAAACATTCATATCTTTAACTTGGTATTTACCTAGTTGAATGAACAACAACATTACATAATTATTGTGACCATTTTACTACAAGATTTATAATTACATGTAGATAACTATTAAATGATCAAATACCTGGAACAATCATTGCCAACATAATGTGCTCCCTCTTTATTGACATCCATGGAGGAATGTTATTGTTGATGACAAAAATAGGCCAAACAGTGCAAATAGATCTTAGCTCTCCAAATGGATTGACACCATCCGCTGCCACTGAAAGCTTGAGATTTCAAGGTTCTTTGATAAAGTGTGGCCACTTTTCCTCTATGTCCTTAAATATAGAACCATCCACAGGCATTTGAATAATGTCATCTTGACTCCTATTGCATGCATGGTAATCCATAAATTGTGCTAAGCTATTACACCTAAATAATCTTTGCAAATGTGGTATAATGAGGATGTAACGAAGAACCTTGTGAGACACCTTTTTTGTTATTTGATTTGTTTGATATCTACTCGTATGACATTCAGGGCATTCTGTTGCAAATTCATGTTCTTTAAGATAAATAATATGATCATTGGGACAAGCATCTATTGCTTGATACTCTATTCCAATATCTTTCATAGTGGCACATAATTCTCGGTATGAGTGAGGGAGAATATTCGATTGTGGTAACAAGAACTCACTTATCAATCTGTAGAAAAAAATATATGATGTTAATATTAACAATATTTATGGTACATGTTTCACCATTTAATTACTATAATGACATATATGACATACCGTAGCATACGTGACATTGTTGTGTTGGATAAACCATTCATAACCTTCAAGTTCAACAACAACAATACAACAGAGAGAAGAGTTATTTGGGAGCCTTCGTAAAGGGGCATGGCCACCTTCGCAAGTAGAGGTATATCATGGATGACATCAACATCATCCTGATCATCATCATCAAATGCACCAATACCAAATGTGTCATGGATCAATGTATTAGTACCATCATTTGGCGCATCATTGTCATCTTCCATGGGATCATAATCTTTAGCTTCAATATTTGCACCTCCATGATCCTCCACTTCCAAAGCCATATTCTTAGTATTCACACCTCCATGGTCCATATTACGTACTCCCCTAGGGAGGTTGACCTATATTAAAATGATGAACACAAATAAACCATGATAATGATCTCATCATAAGGTGTATTTCATATATATATATTAATTGTTAAATAAATATAATGAAAAACTTACCAATTCATGATAATAAAAGCATCCTTCAATGTGACCATTATCCCTACAATGTCTCTTAGCTATTTTGATTAGAAATATTCTAATGTTTAAGCCCTTACAATTATTGCAGGGACAATAATATTTTGCATCGCTTTTTCTTTTCAAATTTGACCACAACCTATTGATTGCATCCCCATTACCTTCTTCACATAGATTGTCTGACATGATGCTTCTTCACTTAGATTATCTATAACCTAATTATATATAGAAATTGAAAACTTAGTTATGAAATGATGTTGTAGTATAGTATACCAAATTGAAACACTTCTATTATTGTAGTCTTCCACCTCAAACTCTTTCCTATTGTGGTAAGAAAGAAAGATATTCAAATAATATAGTAGTTTGTAAATCAAAATAAAATGGAGGCAAGTTGCTGATTGAGGGTGCAGGGAACAACACCCATTAGTACTTTTATCGAATTGTAAATTTCAATTTTGAACCATTCTATGAATATAGAACATGGATTTAATCTCAAAAAATAACAAAATGTAGACACGACAGATTACTTATTTTGTTATTCTACATTACTTACTATTTGAGTGCACATTCCACCTACAACTTGATCAAGTCTTGTTTGATGCTTCAATTTTGTGTTAACTGTCCTGTAGAAGTACATAATTTTATATTTTCCCAATATGTTATTCAAAAAACAACAATAGAATAAAATACTTGTTGAGAAAGATCATCAAAGTAGTATCAAAAACTTGAGATTTAAGGTAACACAACATTATAAGACTCTTACATTCAACCTTCAACTCATGCACCTAATAAATAGGAGAAAAAATACATGAAATTGAAAAAATTAACTAATGAATTGTGTTTTTCTTCTCATCTTAATTGGCCAAATTTATATGAGATTCTAAAGAAGGCCTCACTCTTAATCAACCAAATCTTCCTTGTACCACACAAAAAAACTGTGTGATAACTATGTCTACTCCAACCTTAATTGTTTAAGAATTCATCATATTAGATAAAGTATGTTTAAGAATTGTTGGGACTGGTCCTTTGGCGTGTATTAAATAGAATACAATTTTCAGCATATTATGATCACTCTATTTCTTTGTTGTAAACATGCCATTGGTTCAGTTTTGTAAAAAAAAATTGTGTTAGATGCATTTAAAATTATCTTCATTGTCTTCTGATTGTCTAAATGCTTCTTTATTTGTCAACCAATTAATACATGCTACTATATAAAGAAGACAATCAGAAGACAATGAAGATTTGTCTGACAAAAATGAATACACTAAACTAAACCAATGACATGTTTACAAAAATTATCATAACTCGCAAGCAAAACTAAAACAATGGCATGTTTATAACTCATTAAGAGTGAGGAATAGCTTGTGCAAGCGTGAAAGTAGTTTTGATCATTTTGGTCGCGACTGTTCCTTTGCACAGTTAGGAAATGTAACTGTCTAATGATTATATGTAATGTTGAATGGATTAAATGCTTTATTCTTGGTAGAAGTGAATGGAAGGAATAGTGTTGGTGTTAGGTTTCCTTTATTATTGAATTCAATGGTTTCCAAGATGTGTTGAGGAACTTTCTCCTTGTTTAATGTTAATTGTTCCTACACAATCCACTCATACAATAGTGAAATGCTATGTGGAAGGGATTGTTGATAGTTTTCCTTGAGGGAAGGGGGATTTTGAAAGACTTGTTATCATTGTATTGTGTATTTCCAATATGTTTGGATGCAGGGCAGACCGGGAGAATGAAGGATCACTCACCGATTGCATGATAACCTAGTTTTGAAGGGTCACTGGTTGAGGGGACAGTCAAGGTCCCAATGATTGGGCCATTAGAGGACCCTATTTCTTTGTATTAATAGCTATTCAAATTGGATGCATAGATTTCTTGTGAATTATTAGCTACTATGTATCCTGCAACTACATCCGAAAATTTGCATATACTTCTCTACGGTTGTAAGCCACTTAGAGATCAAAATAGAGAAACTAAATCAAAATTGTTCTTTGTCCTATTTCCTTTTAACAAAGTCTCAACTATCAATGATACAATATACATTTGATGCCCTAAGCTATCAAATATACAAATGGCACCTACCTAGAAGCTCACCAAGAGAATGAAGGATCACTCACTGATTGCATGATAACCCGGTTTTGAAGGGTCACTGGTTGAGGGGATAGTCAAGGTCCAGATGATTGGGCCATTGGAGGACCCTAGTTATTTGTATTAATTTCTATTCAAATTGGATGCATGGATTTATTGTGAATTATCGGCTGCTATGTATCCTGCAACTGCATCCGTAAATCTACATATACTTCTCTAGGGTTGTAAGCCACTTAGGGATCAAAATAGAGAAACTAAATAAAAATCCAGTTTTGAAGGGTCACTGGAAGAGGGGAATGAAGGATCACTCATTGATTGCATGATAACCCCACCAAGCATTCTTTCCTTTAATTTTCCACAATATCTCAAAGTATGATCATTATTCTTCACTTTCTTCTATATGCTATTTTTCTGTAGTTTTGTTATCTCAGAAATATATCAAAACATTGCAGATGTGCATATAAAATTAAAATATTGTCCTTCAATTGTTCCACATTGACACGTTTCCTCTTTGGATTATTCTCTTCATTTGTACAATATCTGTAAAAAATGGTTCCCATATTTCTTCAAGATCTATTTTAATCTTTATATTGCAATTTTGATTAGATTTGACCTATAGTTGATTTCATTAGTATTTTATAACATACACTTCTAATGTGGAATGTGGAGAGAAATAAAGAGACATACTAGGTATGAATTACACGACATACCCATCATCACTTAGCACTAAAATAATAAATTATGGACAAGGAACTACCCCCTAACCTCTAGATGTTTGTTTCATGTTGGCCTCTTATTATATGCAAAGGTAGGCATGTCTTAATTAGGCTAACAACCATAGTGTAGGGGCCAGAAATTATGGAACCCAAAATAGTTCACACTTGTATTAAACTAGGCTCAGTATACTACAAGGGAATGGAAACCATGCAATAGTGCCTCATGGGGATGGAAGAAACCCTTCACCAAGAAGATGGTAGTGTCTACAATATTTACTAGAGGCAAAGAACATAATTTGGTTCCAACAATTACTCCTAGAAGATAATGGCACCCACAAAACACTTGGAAAAGATAGCACTCACTATATCTTTTATCACTCTTTTAAAGTTGTGACAATAAATCTCAAAGATTGATCAATGAATTCTTGAACACAAAGAACCATTGACATATATGATTCATGTGTACAATAGCCAACAACTAGTTGTTCCAATCATGGTGTCCAATAATTATGTTAGAAAAAGAATCTACAAATCCCTTACACAACCATAATAGATTCAAACCATGAACTATAAGAACCTAACAATGGGACTAACAAAGATACAGCCTAAAAAAATCTTGATCATATTCCACCCTATTGTAAGGCCCAAGAAGTAACTCTATCTTAAAGCTACACATTCCTCTAGATGAAGCTCAAAGGTCAAGTAGCTGAAGCATAGAAATACTTGAATGAATATAGAAATAATTTGATGTACAATCATTTGCTAGCTTGGTTTGTGGGTTTTCCACATAATATTTTCCCTTTAACCACATTTATAGTTTGAGAAAATCAGAAAAAAATGTTTCAATAATTATATTATCCTTTTGAACTAGCACACTACCATCAAAATGCATAATCATTGGTCATCTCAAGAAAATTCCTATTGATTAGTAGGATATCTTTGTAAAAATTTGATGCATGGATTTCTTGTGAATTATCGACTGCTATGTATCTTGCAACTATGGAAGGAATAGTGTTAGTCTTAGGTTTCATTTATTAGTGAATTCAATGGTTTCCAAGATGTGTTGAAGAGTTTGCTCCTTGTTTAATGTTAACTATTCCTACACAATCCACTCATAAAATAGTGAAATGCTATGTGGAAGGGATGGTTGATAGTGTTCCTTGAGGGAAGGGGGATTGTGAAAGACTTGTTATCATTGTATTGTGTATTTCCAATATGTTTGGATGTAGGGTAGACTAGGAGAATGAAAGATCACTCACTGATTGCATGATAACCTGGTTTTGAAGGGTCACTAGTTGAGGGAAGAGTCAAGGTTCAGATGATTGCGCCATTAGAGGATCCTATTTCTTTGTAGTAATTTCTATTCAAATTGGATGCATGGATTTCTTGTCAATTATCAACTGCTATGTATCCTACAACTGCATCTGTAAATCTCTATATACTTCTCTAGGGTTGTAAGCCACTTAGGGATCAAAATACAAAGACTAAATCAAAATCATTCTTTGTCCTATTTCCTTTTAACAAAGTCTCAACTATCAATGATACAATATACATTTTATGCCCTAAGCTATCAAATATACAAATGGCACCTACCTAGAAGCTCATCAGGAGAATGAAGGATCACTCACTGATTGCATGATAACCCAATTTTGAAGGGTCACTGGTTGAGGGGACAGTCAAGGTCTGGATGATTGGTCCATTGGAGGACCCTAGTTCTTTGTATTAATTGCTATTCAAATTGGATGCATGGATTTATTATGAATTATCGACTGTTATGTATCTTGCAACTGCATCCGTAAATCTGCATATACTTCTCTAGGGTTGTAAGCCACTTAGGGATGAAAATAGAGAAACTAAATAAAAATCATTCTTTGTCCTATTTCCTTTTAAAAAAGTATCAACTATCAATGATACAATACATTTGATGCCCTAAGCTATCAATAAAAATGGTGCCTAGCTAGAAGCTCACAGGCTGTCCATTTGATAACCATAGTCAACTTTTAAAAAAAATTGATATCCTTGAGCACAAGCACCAATAACATCAAATAATGGAGTTAAAGCATGGGCTAGGGAATGATAGCAGTAGAATGTGGTAATTTCAGTGACAACAATTTACAATGGCATCATTAAACATATATGCTAGTAATATCAACAAATGCGAATCCAAACATTTGAATACAGTGAATTGATATCCTTGAGCACAAGCACCAATAACATCAAATAATAGAGATAAAGCACTGGCTACGGCATGACACCAGTAGAATGCAGTCATTTCAAAGAGCATTCATGATCAAATAAAATGAAATGCATTCAAATATGATGCCAGAGGCTCGAAAGATGAAGAAATCACATACCTTCTCCCGCGCTCAGCTTTTGCTCCTTTTCTCCCGAAATCACATACCATTTTTTTTAATCTATACTCTGAATTTGTCAGAATTCCGATGGTCAATTAAACACCCATCAGAATACTGACATCATTGGGGCCTATTACAAAAAAAAAACACCAAATTCTTAATAAAAAGTTACCCGTCGAAAACTTCTATCAAAATTTGGCCCCAAATGTAGTAGTGTGTGTGTGTGTGTGTGTGTGTGTGTGTGTGTGTATATATATATATATATATATATATATATATATATATATATATATATATATATATATATATATATATATATATATATATATATTTATATTTATATATCTATGTGTGTGTGTGTCAATGTGAATTCTTGACAAAAGAGATCTTTCCTCCTTCCATTGCTTCACAAAAAAACTGATATTGAATATCAATACACATTCTTCTTGAATGGTATGTTGAGTTTCATACTAAGTGTAAAGAAATTTGACTATTATGATGTAAAACCATTTTATCATGTCTTACTTTTAACTCACTGAAAAAGTCATTGAAGATAGATTTCCTCCTTTCTAGCATGTGTTTTTGCCATATATTTGACTTTATTGATTGACAATACAACCATTGTCTATAAATTTTTCACCTAGCTAACAACACCTCAAACAAAGGAGAAAACATAACCTATAGTAGACTTTCTCTTATCTCCTTCTCCACCAAACTCTGTATCAACATACTTATTTACTTGAAAAATACTCTCACTATAATAGACAAAAAAATCTGAAGTGCATCTTAGATTCTGAGAAACCTCTTCATATTGTCCAATGATCAATACCAATTTTCCACATACCGACTAACAACTCATACCGCTTGTAGATTATTTGGTCTGGTACATACCATGGTGAACATAGGACTACTAACTACTAATGAGTACAATACATGAGACATTTTTGTCTTTTTTGATTCTATGCTAGGGGCAATGTTATGAAGATAATTTAATACAAATAGGAAATGGAGTACTAATTGGATGTGCATTTTTCATGTTGAAGCACTGAAGAACCTTCTACACATAAGTCTTTAATGAAAAGCATATTTTCCTAATATTCTTGTCTCTATATATCCTCATTGAAAGAATCTAATTTTCACTTCCCAAGTCCTACATGCAAAACTCCCTAGGAAAATGAGTTTCCAAATAGATGATTCTATGCATTTTGTGAATTTCAACCAACATATTTATTGGAATATCATGCATATATGTTCTTACATTAATGTTTTATATTTGATGTCCATATATTTCTACAATTTGAGACAATATTCCTACATTGTTCATGTGATGTTCAATGAGAAGATTGGTTCGGTATGGCTACTATATTCAAGATCAGATACTAAGAATATACAGATGGTGTCAAGGATGTCTATATAGTTTACTTAAGATGGTTAGCATTATGATTTGAGTGAGTTATGGATTTTTTATCAGAGACTAGTATTTTGGTTGTTCAAAAAGAGAGTTATAATTTTTGGATCGGTATGGATCAATTATGCAATATTTTTGGTTGCTAATTTAGTCATGTGTTTGCGACATAAATTTGTGTCCTCACCTCAAGTGGTTCATGATTTAGATATTGGAATGTTGTTTTTCTTGAGTGGCAGAGGTTAGTATTCAAGTTTTTGATGAACAATTTAGAGATAATGGTAAATTCTAAAATAGAGTTATTTTGGTTATTACTATATGTTTGTGTGGTTCTTTTTCATATTTCTAGATCATGTTCTATTCATGTTGTTGTATTGCATTGAGTTATGTCATTGGATTTGGTGATTTTCTTGTGGCATGTTGGTGTTCTTATTATTTTTAGTAGACATGACAGTGTAGCATATTTTGATACATCGAGGAATGATTTATGGTGTTAGAGAATGTTCAAGGATGAAGATTTGGATCCTTTCTATGTCCTATCTAATATATTTTGCATTGCATTGATGATTTCATTGTATTTGGTTAAATATTTGTAATATTTTGTTAACTTATTTCATAACTCATGAGCATATTTCTTGTCTGCAACATTGAACCAAGTTGAATCCAATACAGATAACTAGATTATTTTCTAGTTCCGTTATCCATAATATTCTATTTTTTTTAATCTTATTTGCAAGATTTGAGGCTAACCCTTTAAGATCTTAGTCATATCCATTCTTCACTATAAAATCTTGAATCTTAGGATTATATAAAGAAAAATTTGAACCATCAAACTTGTGCACCTCAAATATGGTAAAAAAATCCTATCATTTCTCTCAAAACAAATAATTAGTACACAAAAAATAACTCTTTGATACTAATTATTATGAATCTAAAAGTGCATAAAATTATAATAGAGAAGGAAAAATGCACATAACAATAAGATTTAAATGGAAAATATGATAAAATTATACAAGGAAAAAAACTACAGGAAAATATATTTTGCATTTATTTTCAATAATTGTCATAGGTTCAAAAATATTTAGAAAAAAATCAAATCATAACTTTGAGTTTCATATAATAACCAATCTTATTTTGATGAGCATAGAGGACAAAACCCATATGTCTTTGGTTAAATGGTAAAATGTTTGTACTATAAAATAATTTTTTTGTTTGGGAGCTAGAAGAATCATAAAATTTAATAAAACTCTTATACCTAAGATAGAATGGTTTCTCATTGAAGATAAGAAGGAATGGGCTTGGATAATGAGTGAAAAATATCATAGTGATGGGACTTCCAAGTCCTTATTATATGAGAATTTCTTGGCTACAGGATCGACCTTATGGAAGAGTATACTTAATATCAAAAATGGTCTCAAGAAAGGGAGTGGAGTTATCATTGGTAATGGAAAGAAAGATAAATTGTGAGATGGCATCTGGAACCACGACAAGCCCTTGGTTGAGATTAATTCTTTATCTCATATAAAGGGTTGCATTAATAAATTTTTACACAATGAGTGGATAATTATGTTGAATAGAATGAAGGTAAAGCTAATTGGAAGAACAACATAGAACATATGATTCAGAATTGGGATCCTCCTGATGCAATAAGAAGGAAATAGTTGGAAGACCGTGGGTCTTTTTCTTGGCTTCTATAGTATTTTACTCTCTTCCCCCAAGTTGTTGATAATAAATGGATATGGAGGTAAAAATATTATTGTTCCTTTTTGTCATCTCATCTTATAGGGATTTAGAAAGGATAGAAGATAATGAAGACTTGTGGAAACACTTATGGATCCCCAACCTGATACCCAAAATTAACTTCTTTTGGTGGGTCTTTTCTCATGGTCAGATTCACAAAGCAAATAATATCAAGAGGAATGGTTTTGATTTTTTCATTATATGTATCCACTATAAAAACTATTGTGAATCAATTTATTAAATTTTCATTCACTATCAATCCATATTGTTTATTTTTGGCATTTTATCCCATCTTCTCTCTTTGTGGACTAGGTATTACCTAGTACTCTGAATTTCATGATTTATCAATGGAGTTCTAGTCATCTTAATCACCTAATTATCAAGAACCTTTGGGATCAAATTCACCCTTTTTTAGCCT
The DNA here is from genome assembly GCA_027943335.1 of Chamaecyparis obtusa. Lineage (NCBI taxonomy): Eukaryota > Viridiplantae > Streptophyta > Pinopsida > Cupressales > Cupressaceae > Chamaecyparis > Chamaecyparis obtusa. Next base: position 2,480,524 of record BSBK01004369.1, read on the forward strand.
AGAATGTATGGAAGGAGATAAATAATATAATATTTATGGATGAGGAGAGAACCATCTCTATTTTGTTCCAAGTTATAAAATAGAAAGTTAGAGAAAATCTTAATGCTAGAAACTTCAGGGAGTTCAAATTGCTTCCTACTTTACACAACTTAATAATTTAAAAAGTCTAGAATTTGCATTAGGAATTCCTTAATATATATTGGGATAACATTTTATAAACAAAGGCTTGCTAGTTGGAATTCTCTAAACATGGGTTGGATTACTTGTAACATTGATGGTTGTGCAAAAGGAAATATAAGGGCCTCTACTATGGGTGGAGTGATTAGAGATTCGAATGGAAATTTTGTAGAAGAATTTTTTAAGAATATGGGAATAGGGACTAACAACAATACAAAAGGTATCGTCTCTTTATATGGTATGAAATGCTTAAAGGTGCTAAATTTTGACTAACTTATTCTTAAAGGGGATTCTAGAATGATTTTAGACCACTATAAAAATAGTGTTGGGTTCCCTTGGTACATTTCAAGTTTGATGGATAATTCCAAGAGGATGTTTTATTCTTTTATCTAGGTTAAAATGATCCATACTTTGAGAGAGGGGAACTTTGTTGCTGATTATATGGAAAATTGGGGGCTCAATTCCTAGGATTGGGAACATGTCACTTTCAATATATTCCCTCATAGGTTAAAGGAAATTATTTATAATGAAAGGAAAAGAGGTTAGTGTTTTCTATTGTATGTGGTGAAAAATGTGATTAGTTATCATTCTAGCTATTTAGGGTCTCCTCTCTTTTAACACTATCATGTTGTCTTGTAATTTAAGTAAGAAAAGTGCTTATACTTAGGTGACTTTTAAAAAGTGACCTATGTTCAAAAGATTTTATGTCAACAACTATTTTAATAATTTTTTGGCTAACAACAAGAAAGAGATGCCTTTAAATATAGAGAAAAATATCTTTAAAATAATAGTGATATTGAAAATAAACTATTTAAGAAATGTCACTGTAGTAATTCAAGGGATAAAATTTATGTTGGGGATGGTTGACCTAGACACCATGTATTAAGATCCTATTTAGGATGGAGATAGAATGGGGATGGAAGGAATTATAAAAGTTAGTTTGATATGGAATAACATTTTTCTTAATCATGATTATGTCTCTTTTATTATTAAGGGATTTGGCATGGATAATCACATGGCTTTTTTTCCTTTTGTTTCATGGAAATTGTCATTTCAAATTTCCCAAAAAAATTCTTTCAAGAAATATGGACAATAGAGAAATTATTAAGTGGTATGACCAAAAAAAATTTCATCAAAGGGCTTTCATTTACTTCTTCAAGAAGCTTCTAATCTTGTATAGAAAGAGAGGAGAATATCCTTTACTAGTGTGAGTTGTTCAAATATTTAGATGGCCTATTGGTATGACTATGAAAGGGACACATTCTATCTTTAAGGAAGTTTGTATCATGGGGGGTTCGCTAACGAAGGTTGAGATAAGAGATTGAAAGGAACTGTTGTAAAATGGAAAGATCTATGAATAATATAAGCATGCGAGGCTTATTATTGATATTCATGATATGAAAGGGTTTAATAAAACCTTGTCCATGAAATTTGTCAATTCTTGGCACCAAGGAAATATAGGTATAGGGAGTTTTAAGGTTTTTGTGATGGCAGAACTTATTCCTAAGGCTATTGGGCTAGACTATGAAGGTGACAATATCAAAAGAAGGAGAAGTGAAGAATATAAAAAATACATGAAGAAGTGTTTTGAAAAGGGAGAAAAATAGGTGGTTATTTTGACTAATAATGGGTATGATCATTCCTCCCTTCCTACTCCTTATCATCTCATTTTCTTATACGTGATGAAATAATTTATGCTTGAACGTAGGTTTACTACTTTTCATGGGTATCATTTCCCCATTCTAAATGGCATTAGACATGGTCATAAAATTAATGTGCCCTTGTTTCTAATTTGTATCTTAGAGTAATGGTGTAAATAAGGGTGATTCTCTTTGATTGCATCAAGGTTTGATCTATGTTCTTTATCAATCCATGTTTAGAAATTTTTCCATTACCAATAAGTGTATCTCTTATCCTTAGAAGGATTTAAATCAAACTATTAACATTCCCAAGAGTTCTGTCAAAATTGAGCTAGTTAGTAGTGGTCCCCTCCCTAAAAACATGAACCCTAAGCCTAAAAACAAAAAAAAAGAAAAAAGAAAATCTTGTAGTCTTCCGATAAGAAATAGGTCTCCCTTGGTCTATTTTATGAAAAAAACCTCTTAGCTACCATCCATGTTAAAAGAAAATCACCTGCAAATATAAGGAAAACTAAGTATGGAGACAAAAGTGAGTATATATTTATGTGGATAAAGAGGATATAGAAGAGGAGATTGATTCTCAAGAGAGAAAAAAGTTGGAAAGATCATGAGATAAAATATATGATACTAGTTCTAGAGAGTGTAAGTCTACCAGGCTGAGGTTCAAGAAGGAAATAAAAGAGAAAAATATTGAGGAGGAAGCGGTCCTTGAGACGGATTAGGTATATGAACCTAAGGGGAGTGAAGATATAGATAGTTCTAATGAAAAATACTATGATATTGGAAAGGTAAATGATGAACTTGAGGATGTTGAGGAAGAAAAAACCTAGGAGATCACTGTTAATCTTGAAAATGTTAAGAAGATAGTAAACATTCCATGTACCCCCTCCGTATTTTTCAAGAGGAAGAATTTGTGAAAAATAAGTCTCTGAAACACAACCCGGAGAGTGAAAAGAATAATACTATGATAATTAAAATGAAGGACCTTCATTAAAGATTGGATGCTATAAATAATTCCACCCCTCATGATATTTCTAAAGAGGAATTCAGTACTACTAGTTCTTCTTTATGTAGTTTGATCAATAGTTTAATAAGGAAGGTTGTGTTTGGACTTAACTAAAGAACATGGCATGGACACTGATGATGAGTTGGGGAAGAAGGAGGTGGTTCCTAATGTAAAATACAAACCAGTTTTGAGGGAGACAGTGGATAAGTTAGTGTAGGATGATTGTGAAGAGATCATCATCGCTAAGTCTGGGGATATAGATACTGAAGGGTTATAGGTTAAATGAGAAGTTGGTGAAAGGGGAATTGATGACAATTTGAGTGCATAGGATGATTTTTTATTCGGTCCTAAGGATAATGTTTAGGCCCAGAAGATTATGGTCCCTTTTGAGACTAGTAAGATTTGGGCCTCTCAAGGGTTCCTCAGATGATGATGGAGGGTCAAGTTTCTCTAGCTAAGAATTTTCATGAGGTTGGGGTTAGAAAGGAGAAAAAGGCTCCCCTTATAGTTTAGATGTGTAGGGTTCCAAAGCTAATCTAGATCTCCAAACCCTTGTGGACTATGAGGACTCCGCCCTAGTGGGTCATCCTCCTTACCTCATGATTTCGACAAATGTGGAAAATTCAATTACGGTAAAAGAGAATCCTAATGATGGTAAGATGAATGATGGAGAGAAAGAGAACAATAATAATAATAACTAGCATGAAGAGAAGGTTTCACTCTCATCTACTTGGCCTCGGTCTGACCAAGACCTCCAAAAGGCTAGTTGGATCCATAATGAGATAAAGAAAATTAACATGAGGTACACTGAACTTGAGGAGAGGGTTGATAAAGTCTAAATGCTTATAAATAAGGATAACCAAATGATTAGAGGGAGAAGCTCTAGGGACATTCAGGAGCAAGTTATTCTTGAAAAATTGGACTAGGGTCAATCATGTTGTTAATTTCAGAATGGAGACTACTTGAAGCCATGTTCAGAGAATTGAAGAAACCCTAAACCACTTCATGCAAAAAATTTTAAAAGGTATGAGGGTAACAATGAATAATATCAAGGTGTTGCATGCTTCTCTAGAGGGCATGAATGATAGCATAGTCATCAATGTTGTGGAAGACCTTGATGAGGTAGCTACCCCTAGTAATGCACTTGGTTCTAGAACTTGTGCAAGAAAAAAAAAGAGACTGAGTGTCCAGCCTAAGGAGATCATAAATCTAAGGGATTATGCCTATAAAATGATGAATTTGACAAATGATACTACTAATTATCTCAATCAAAAATATTATTCTAGGTTTGCGGGCCCCTTGCGATGGTTTTCTTTGTTGGGATTTTTTGTTGATGATTTATTTTTGCTTGGTTTTTTTGGAGGGTGTCCTTTCTTTTTTCCTTCCACTAGTTCTTTTGTGCTTGGTGCTTTAGCTTCCCTTCTTTCTTATCTTTTGTAAAGGGTTTTGGGCCCCCCTTAAAAACCTTGTTTTACCATAATAAAAAATAATTCTTTCATCTAATTGATCCCAAATATGTAGAAATGCCCAAATGGAAAAAAAATTCATCAAATGGATCCATATGAACCCAAGAGAAAATTATAATATATAAATATATCATTCTTGCAGTGTCCTAAATTGTGAGCACTTACAATTTTGGTCCATAGTTAGGCCCTATTTTAGTCTCCAACGCTTATGTGCCTTTTATTGTTGATTACACTCTAATTTGGCACATATATTTTGAGTCCTCGTATAAAAATTTACTTATAATTAAAATTTCATATTGTCTACCATGTAAAGGGTAACTTGAGACATACAATGTATTCTTTTCCCCCCTATATCAAGAGGCACTGCTTACACACTAACTTTGACTTAAATTTTAATTAGAGTTTAAAATTTTTCTTTTGAGTGGGATTTCATATTATTATCAGTCTTCTCCAACTATTGAGCCCTAAAATGGGTAGGAGAGGTATAAGTAAAAAGATACTTCTCTTGGTTTGGGATCAATCTATAAAAGGAATGAAGGTAATCAATTCAATAAATAATTCAAGGAGAATTAAATATGAAATGAATCATCAAGAATGAAAGATATGGAGTGATGTATAGGTCCTAGTAGGGGTGAATGCATTCATTTTCTTCCTATCCTAGATACAAGGTCAAGACTATGTCAAGAAAATTTTTAAGTATCTTTATGAGCCATTCAACACTAGTGAAGGTATAAGATCTTGGCAAGCCTTTTCTATTGACAACTTACTTTTCTTGTATGTCATTTCAATTTGATTTCAAGTTGAATTCTGATAGAAGGGTTTTATTGAGGGAAACTCTTTTCTCTAAATATTTTCTCTATATTTATATTGAATCTGGACACAAGGTGAATCTATAGATACATTGAATTTGGAAATAAGGAGAAACTGTAGATACATTGAATTTGGACACAAGAAGAATCTGTAGATACATTAAATCTAAATGCCAAATAGAAAATAGTTTACAAATCTTGAGGAGATTGTATGAAAGAGAATTGGAGATTTAAACATGATGATTATACATGATTACAAGGTGAGATCCATGAATAAGAATTAAGTGTGAAATATGAATTGGAAGAGTAACCAATGCTAACACCACTTGAAGATGATTCTAGAACATTTTCCACCACTTCTAGAATTATATATAAATGAATCTACATGTGAAGATCAGTATTCATGTGAAAGGAGATTGCATGTGCAAAGAAAATATTGTAGAAAGAAGGTGATGAGAAGAGAAGCTACCGAGTATAGAGTGGTAAAGAGAAAAGAGTAATTGTGATTCATATTTGAACCTACTAAGCATTGAAGTATTATTGTGAGAGGTTCACAATATGAGGTAATCAATTATTGAGCATATAGAGTCTGAGAAGAATAAGTGGATGTAATTTTAATAGACAAGTTTGTGTTAGTAATTAAATATTAATGAGAATTATAAAGTCTCTTAACCAAGCAGATCCTAACAGGTCTGACATTGTAAAACCTTTAACTAGGTATTGTTCTTAGATTATATTTGTAAAATCCTTTAGCAAGGTAGACTTAACTATTCTTTAGACTCTTAACCAAGTTAATACACTTAACAGGGTAAGCTATTAGAAATAGGTAATACCGTATCTCTTATCAAGTAAATTTTTTACTATAGTAGTGAATTTTGTTGGGTGTCATCTCCACTGTAGTTTTTATCCTCTAACAAGGATTTTTTTGATACCAAAATGAAATGTGTTATGAGCTATATGTTATGTTCATATTTTATATGTTTTATGAGATTCATGGAAAAGTTATGGAATCAATATATAGTTAAGGAAGAAAATTTAGATAGTTTAAAATTTTTTTACACTATTGATTCACCCCTCCCCTCTCAGTACTCACATTTCCATACTTAGTCCAACAATTGGTATCATAGCTCTATCTCTTATTCATAATTTTAAAAACTTGGGAGGAAAGATCTAGAAATATGGAAATCTATAGGTATGAAATGGTGATTGATAACATGGAAATGGAAATGAGAATGGCTAATGAGAAGATTGATGAATTAAGGAGAAAATTGATGCATTCAATCAACAAGAGAAATGAGCTCGCACATCATGAAGGACACTCAAGATAAGGTTGAAGAAATTGAAGAATAATCATGGGGAAGCATGTATGATGAATCTCATGCTATAATATCTAAAATACTTGAAAAAACCAAAACCCTAGTTGACCAGGAAAAGAGAACAAGTAGCCCAATTGATAAGATTGTGGGAAGTCCTTGAGAAAAGAGGAAACACTAAAGATGACAAAAGAATGGTGGAAGATGATAGAAGACAAATTAACACAATAATGAAGGAGAAAGATGGGGAAATAGTGAGGTTGACACAAATTCACTACAACTTGACATGCCAACTAGTAAGTGCAAATCAGGATGTTGCAAGGAATGTTGGAGAGATTGGTGAACTGAGATATGAGAATGAACATCTGAAGAATCAAATGAAATAAAAAAAATGATAATGAAGTCTTGAAAATAAATGAAGAATCATTGAGGATATTGGATGAACAACTAAGAGGTCAGAGACAACCAATTGATACTACTAGACATGGATACAATGAAAACAATACTACCAAGAAGGGTGAGTCCTCTAATCAATAAGCCAAATGAGTTAATGCTGGTACCCCACAAAATAAAAAGAAGCCTACTTGCTACCATTGTGGAAAATTGGGTCACACTAATAATTTTTGGAGGAGCAAAAGAGGTAATCCACCGAGTACTCCTAAGTTTAATGGTTATTTTAATAAGAAAAACAAGTATGGTCATAAGGAATTTGAGTGTAGATCAAGGTTTTTTAACAATTCAATGAAGGAAAAATTAAATGGAAACTGCAACCAATGCAATAGATTTGGTCACAAATCTAAAAAATGTAGGTCACAAAGAAATAATGAGAAATGGGTCCCTAACCGATCGAATTATACAAACAACTGACAAAGATTAACTATACCAAGACATGACAATACAAGAATTACTTGTACTTCATGTGGAAGATTTGGTCACATTTCTAAAAATTTCTTTATGATGCATGGTATGAACAATATAAGGTCATGGAGAAACTCTAGAATGGCTTGTTTTCACTATCACAAGGTCGGTCACCTAGCCAAGGACTATAGGTACCAAGGAAAAACCCCAACTGACAAACAACTGATTGAGACTACTCAAGTTAACCTTAATGAGATAAGAGATTATATGAATAAAACATGGATAAGGAATTCTCAAGATGATGGAACTCATCTTCGAACAACACATCGCACCACATCCTCAGGATCGGGTGCACCTATCTTTACTTAATCAGTCAATGGTATGTGTAGGATTTGATGACCTAGACTCTATCTTAAAATGGGTTCCTAGAATATGTGAAAAGATCCATATTAGGATATTAAGATTCATTTAGATATAAACTATAAATTTTTCATTTCATATTTTGATTGGTAAAGTGTATAAGTTATTTTTTTCCATTTGGTGAAAGAAAATGTAGTTTAGCTATCGGTGAAATGAAGTCGGTAAAGAGCATTTAATGAAAATAATATAGCTGTTGGAAACCCTAATCAAAGAAAAACTATAAAAAGAGGCTATTCTATTTCATTTTCACCTTACACTTTCATGAGAATTTGAATCATTTGACAGAGAAGAGAATACCAAAAAAATTCAAGTGATCATACAAACAATCCCAAGCAGTGTAAAGAGAACTCAAGGTATTTATTGTATCTCTCAAGCTATGTTCGTAAAATCAAGTTGATATTGTATTGAATCCCTATTTGTTTGAAGATTATTTATGAGATCCAATGGCACCAAAATTTTAAAATCCCTTTATTGTTGAGAAGGGTGACCCTGTCAATCAAAAATACAATTTGCCTCCCAACATTTCTATTGAAGTTGAAAAATCTAGAGCCACATCATCGATCCCACTGAGAGTTATACTTATTGAAGATGTTAGTTCCTTCATAAATTAAATATGTCAACAAGGTTGAAATTGATACATCTTACAAGAATCTATGCATTAATAGAAAATTGAAATATGACCACACGCATCTGGAGACCAAGGGTTTGGTCCATTCTATGCATGTATCAAAAATTTTCAAACTAGAATGGATGAGGATAATACTTAGATAAGTACATGATCAGTTCATGTGCCTCAATGCACCTGTGAAGATCACCAAGGATGTATTACACATTGTTATAGGATTTCTGATTGGTAACAAACTAAGGGCATACAACCAAATTGACAAGAATAAATTATGCTAGATTACTCAAGCCAAATGGGATGGTAGAGGTTTGAAGTTGTCTACTATTGATGACCTTAAGATAAAAAAAACAAGAAACATGATGAAGGGCCACAACACCCTTACCAACTCATAACCAAAGACATAAAAACATGAAGACAAAGAGAAGGAAAAATAATTTACAAAGCATACATTAATACTTAAAAATCATGACAACTTGAGAGATCTTACAACATGAGAGCTTCTTCCAAATATGAGATCTACAATATGAGAGCTTCCATTATAAGATCTTGCAACTTGAGAGATTACAATCTGAGAGATATCAATGTGATATTTTCAATCCCAGAGCTTTCTTATAATGAATGCTCATATGCCTTCCTTATATAAGCACTTACCACCCAAGATATTGCAACACAACCAATGTGGGATAAAAGATAGATCTAACTACCTTGATCCAAATATTAAATACCTACCCAATTAATATCAAGAACCACTATGTGGGCCAATTAGAAAATTACATTACTTTTGTGGCCAATAAGAAAATAGAAAGGTGTAACCATCGAGCTACAAATATTAAATGCAAGAACTTTCCACAAACTTCTAAATTTCAACCTACACACCTTGATAAATGATTTTTTTTTGTTTTATTCCACCTATGCACCTTGGTAAATGAAATGACCTTTTTCTCCTCTAATTTTTGTCACTTTCTCTCTCCTCTAATTTTTTTAATTTATTTATTCATGCCCCCTTTTATTTTGTGATGCAAGATGCTCTTTCATCAAACACCCAAGGTAGGAAAATTTTTGTGAATATTGATTCAAAAAATCAAGTAGCCGCTGCTAATATATATGGTTTTTTTTCTTCTCTTCCAACACCTTGTGGGAACAGGTATTTTTTGTCAATATATTTTCTTTTTCTTATTTTTTAAACACCTAGTTGGAATAAGTATCTACTGCTGGCAATACTCCTCTACAATCAACTTTGTCTAAGTGTAACTCTCATTCTCCTCTAATTTTGTAGGATCTAATGCACCTATAATAAAATTTGTAATACCATAAAAAAATTTGATTTCATACCAAACATTACTTGCAAGGTCCTCATATAAACTGTCATTATTTTATTTCAAATCCTTTTTAAAGTTAGCATCCCATGATTCATCAAAATTTACCTCTTTCACATCTTCATCTTTGTTTTCTTCTTCCATGTCTTCAACAAGGTAGGTAATGACTTCTCTCCTTTGACTTACAACAAAGGCATTCCTCTCTTCCTCTACTACTACAATCTTCATTAACAAATCATCTTCTTCAATGGCAGGTTCATGAATCTTTTCATCTTCATTCTCTTACTCTTCTTTTGTACTTATTGCGTGATACTCCATTGTATCTTCTTTCTTTCCTACATCCAAAAAATTTTCATCATCTCTTTTCTGATGAATCTCTCTTCTCTTTTTTAGCTCCTCTTCTAATTCAACCACTTACTTCTTCAAATCTAGTATTGGAGCTCTTGTTTCTACTTTATATCTCTCTCTAATTTTCTCAAGTCTAGGAATTCTAATATTCCATCCAATCACAAAAGTCATCTTCTTCTTTCTCTTCTGCATACTCACGTCCTCTTAAGGAAAACTTCAACCAACCCAAGGTCCTAATGAAAACTGCCTCACACTCGACAATCTGTCTACACACTTAGAAACTCCTACTCTAATACCATTGATGAAGGGCCAACCTAGCTTTGATACCACTTGATGAAGGGCGACACAACCCTTACCAACTCATAACCAAAGACATAAAAAAATGGAGACAAAGAGAAGAAAAAATACTTTACAAATCATATATTAATACTTAAAAATCATTACGACTTGAGATATCTTACAACATGAGAGCTTACAATCTGAGAGCTTTCAATGTGAGAGTTTTAATCCCAGAGCTTTCTTGTGAATTCTCATATTCCTTTTTGATATAGGAACTTACCACCCAAGATATTACAACACAACCAATGTGGGATAAAACATAGATCTAACTACCTTGATAGAAATATTAAATACCTAGCCAATTAATATTAAGCACCATTATTTGGGCCAATTAGAAAATTACATTTCTTTTGTGGCTAATAATAAAATAGAAAGGTGTAACGATCTAGCTACAAATATTAAATTCCATAACTTTCCACAAACTTATAAATGGCCATCTACACACCTTGATAAATGATTTTTTTTAGTTTTTTTATTTTTTTTATGCACCTAGGATATGAGAGAATACATTGTTGACACTGGTATGACTAATGACTATGCCCAATGGTTAATCTTGAACCCATTTCATATATTCAAAGATCCTATAGAGCTAGTACTTGGCATTAATGATCACTCTCATGATGACGATGATGATGAGGATGATGGGAGAGGTAGGAGATAGAAAAATGAGAGATGGGAGTGGTAGAGGATGTGGGTGAGTCATTGCACTAGTTATTTCCCTGATACCTTCTAGGGGTGGTGTGGGAGTAAGAGATGGCAGGATATGAATGAGGGTAGAACCATTGAGATCCCTTCTTCAAGTGAGAGTTATAGGCTAGGGTCAATATAGACCTCATATTCTTAGAGTTGCACATGCCCCACAAGTTACTCCTATGCTAGCTCCACCAGTATAGGTATTTTTGTCTTCATAGACTCCTGATACTCTGGTTCATGATTTTAGATCTTTATAGGCTAATTTTACTCAAATGATGTAGCAGATGATCTATTTTAGTGCTATGATTAGTTTTTGTATCTAAAATACCTTTGTAGGATTAGTTTGTCAATATATCAATTCAACTATGCAAAATACAAGAATTTAAGAGCTATTAAATGAAAATAAAGACAATAAACATCCTATGGCTCTCTAATTAAAGATGCTAATGAAGAGCTCTCTTCAATATTCCATTAGAGACAGCTCTAAAATGAGAAATTATGCTAAATGATATGTGATTATGCCTTTATTTTCTCAAAACATGCTAAATTAAGGTTTCAAATCAAATTCACTATAGTATGGATGCAATTCTAAAATGCTCTTGGTATCCTTTTCTCTTGATTTTTTCCTTTATTTATATATTTCTCCAAGATTAGTGGGTCGAGTAAGTTTAGTCATGATTGAGTTTGGGTTCAGTCCACAGTTTTTGATGCAGGATGATCTTGGGTTAATGGAAATTGTGGATCAACCAAAAAAAATTATGTTAGATTTTGTTTGGCAACTTGATATCTTTTTTGGTTTACTTGGTAACTATTTTTGGGCTCTTAGTGAAGTGTTCCTTTCAGTCATTGGTGATCTTCATTACTTCTTGGTACTTTCCTTTATCGAGTGGGCTTGGTAAGTGTTCGGTGTTTCTCTATTCTTGAGTTAACCGACTCATGGAATTTAATTGTTTGATGTTGGCCAACATGTGCAGTTAATTTTGGTGATGATATTAATGTTGGGGTTGATCATTGGGAAATGTGTGGACCTAAATCTGGGTCATTTCTTTCTCTAATGTTCAATCTAATGGAACTTTAGAATGGACCTATTTGGTGACCTCTTGTATAAATAATTAAGTAGAGATGTTCTAGGAATAAGGAAATATTTGTTAGAAGAGATAATTGAGATTTTTTGGATCCTCACATATTTGAGGAATTTTCTATAATTGAATTTAATTGTATTATCTATAACTAGGAAGGCCTTCCAACCTGACATGTATGAATTTTGAATAATTTAATCAAATATATCTGCATTCATTCTCTCCTTCTATGTGTTGTTGATTTCGTGTTGTTTGTTTACAAGTAGGCCTCATATGGGGAGTTCCTTTGGCCCCATTATCATCCATATATTGTATCAGGTGGTATCAGAGTGAAGGTTAGGTTTGGAAGTTCCTTCTTGTAAGCCCTAGTTATTAATATTGTTATGGGGTGGTAGATTGTGATTTGACCTACAAATGTAGAGGGTTTCAATATAGTTGGAGGGAGGTGAGATGTAGATCCAGGTTTAGCTAATATGCTAAGGAAAATTTATGCAAGGTTAGAAGTTATGGAGACAACCCAAAACCAAGGAAAACATATCAAAGATGTTAGTGATCATGAAGCTGGAGAAATGCAAAAAGATGGCGCACTTGCACCTATAATGGATCAAGGAGAAGAAATATTCTTAAAGGCATAAACTAGTTTGAAATCTACACCTCTAATACCCACCCTACTACTCTGATATTTTGGACTAACAGGATCACTACATTTAGTATTATGGATTATAGTTATTGCTTATTTTGATTTGATGATGAGACATTTTGACCATATATTTGGTTAATAAAACTATTTTATGAAAGTAATAAATGAATTAGAGTATTAGCATCAGATTTTTTGATTACATAAAAACAAGTTTTGAAAGGACCCGAAACCTTATACAAAAGGATTACAGATAGGAAATTAAGCTCCAAAAGGACAAGTGCATCAGTACCAAAAAAAACCACACAACTGAGTCCATAAACAAAAAGAACAGCCAAAAGACAAAGGACAACAAAAAAGGAAAGCAAGACAACAAGCTATTGTCTAAACACATTTCATTAGTTCTGTAGCCTGATCATCAAGAATCTACATGTTTGTAGTAGACAACTTTAGATCTTCAATGTCGTTCTTGTTGCCATCCTCCATCTTCTTGAACCTGGATCTCGTATGCCTACTAGGTCCCTGATCCTCTTTAGTCTCTATGATCTCTTGGTTCCCTTTCCCATTGTCAAGCTTGTCCACCAGGATCTTCACGTGCTCATTTGAAGCCTTAAGGATAGCAAAGCTCTATTTTGCAATACTCCTGATGGTCTTCTCTAGCTTGTCAATTCTCTTTTCCATTGTCTCAACTTTCCTGGTTATAACATTACTGCTTTCAATTTTCTCCTCCATGGCAGTAATTCTATCATTGAATATAGCAACACCCTCAGCTCTAGCAAAAATGTTAGTAAGCTCATCAATTGTTTGGCCCATAGTCTTCTCCCCCAGGTTCATCCTTTTAAGCACCCCCATCTCTTTTTGCAGCTGGTGAATGTGGGTCTTCATCACAGTGATATCATTTTTCATTATGTTGAGAGTAGATAAAAAGGCTAAGCACTCAAGATTCTCAAAATCCAAATTCCTTCCCTCAATTTTCTCATAACCCCTGTTCCCTTCCCCCATGTTCTCCTTAGGACTCTCCACATTCTCCTCCAAGTTGGCCTTATCCTTCTTGTACCCATCTTTCTCAATATTATTCATAGCCTGTGCAACCTCATGTAGGATTTTTTCTTCAACCCACACATTTTTCCTGGTTCCCACACTCTCCTCCACAACTGGATTATTGTCCACATGGTTTTCCTGATTAAGCTTTTCCTGGGAAGAAGAGCCCTCATCAAAAGATATAAAAACCCTTTTCACAGTTTTCTTCTTCTCTTTTTAGCTCTGGTGCATTTGCCAATAGGTTCCAATATCTTTTTCTTTTTCCCCTATTTCTTAGAACTCTCCTCCCTCCTCTCTTCTTCCTCTAACTCCATCTCTATTGTCGATTCCTCCATCTTCCTTTTCTTTTCATTTTTCTTAGGATTGACCTCCTGGTACTCCTTAGAATCCCCCTCATCATCTTCTATATCCTCCATAAAAGGCTCCTCAGATTCTTTCCCATCAGTGTCATAATCCTTGAGGGCTTTCTTGTTAAGACAAATTCTTTCCACCTTCTTCAACTTCAACACATCAAAGATGAGGACCATAAGTCCTTCATGGCAAGCATGATCACCCTCTAGATACCTTTGCTAATGGAGGAGGGAAGCATTCAAAGAACTCAACAAGTAGAAAGGAAAATTAATCTTAACCCCATGCCTAAAGTGATTCAGAAGGATAAGGTGATGGTTGTATATTTTAGTATACCGACCATCAAGGGTAATGTAGCCCATTATAACAAATAAAACAAGGCACCAGGACCTGGAAATGAACTTAGGGTTAAAGTAGGAATTTTCCACCTTAACCATATGATTTATGTCCTACTTTATGGGTGCAAAAGCCTCCAAAGCTTTGTTTGAAATCTTCCTGTCCCTGTAGAAGTTGATGCCCTCAATCATCAAGCTAGTCGCTTCTGCAATCACCTCCTTAGTAACCTCCATACTTTGTGTGCCAACTAGAACACTCCCCTTGATCTAGGTTTTGATGAAGTTTCTAGTCACCACAACTTTCCCTCCATTCAGTCTCTCCAAAAAATCTGCCAGACCCCCTTCTTTGACAATTTTCCATATCTCCTTGTTTTGTTTCCAGTCACTATAGTTCCCTAGCTCGCACCTCCTCTTCTTGCCTCCCATAGCTATGTTAGATAATAGAAAGCCCTTGTCCAGATGAATCCTCACACTCTAAAAATTAGCCTTTAGACTGTAATAAAAACTATTAGTGTTATGCGAAACCCATAAATCATGCCAAAGGACCTCATTAATTATCTCAGAACCAAGCCATTGTCCTTCATGATCATCGCATAGATTTCTGCACTCAATACTCATTAATAATCTCTTCATTCAAAACATGTTTCTTACTCATCATCCTCTCCTTACTAATTAATGATGATCCATCACAAGGGATATCTGAACCATCATTCCACTCAATTTCCACCTGGCTTTTACAAGCCACATTTGCAGCCCAGTCAGCCACCAAATTGGCCTCCCTGAAAATGTGGGTTATCATGCATTTTTCATAAGTGTCAATAAAATTTTTAGCCTTAATAATAATATTAGCTATGGTCCACAAAGGGGTCATAGTATTCTTCAAACAATTAACAATACTTAGGGAATCCCCTTCAATCCAGATTTTAGTATAGTTCTTCCTTTTGGCTAATAGCAAACCATGAAGAGCAGCATTAGCCTCCACCACCTGACTAGTATTAAAACCTATAGGAATTTCCATATCCCCTTTGTGGTTCCCAAACTCATCTCTAATAACCATACCACAGCCAGCAATTCTAGGGTTTCCTTTTGAGGCACCATCAAAATTGATTTTGACCCATCTATTAGGGGGACAGTCCCACATGGCCTCTTTTCTCAGATTTCTTATGGTGTCTTGAACCTTCCTTCCTTCAAGCTTCCAATTCATATAGACTTTGGTCTCCCAATCATTATTTGGGTCTTGATAGTTCTTAATTAGTCCCATATTCTCTAACAAAGCACTCTTAATCCTGTGAAAAATACTATCCCAATTGGACTCCTTTTTCCTGAAAAATCTTTCATTCCTTTCTTTCCAAACCCCCCAACATAAAAAGGGTAGGAAGAAGTTCCAAAAGGAGATTAAAAACTTATTGTTAGTTAGTGGTTTCTAGCACATAAACAAATCCTAAATGTTTTGAGGAAACACCCACTCCATATTCATTAGCTCAAATAATTTTTCCCATATTTATCTAGTAAAAGAGCATTGAATCATCATATAGTTGATGTTCTCCTCACCTTTTTTTCAAAGACAACATCTATTAATTATAAAAAAGCCTCTTTTCCTGAGATTTTCAATTTTAATAATTTTATCCTCCAATAAGATCCAAAAGAAAACATTAATTTTAGGAGTTAATCCCTTGAGCTAGGCTTTAGCCCAACAAGGTTCAGGATTGTCTTCAAAGTTCTACATGTATAGGGAAGAAACTGAGAACAAGCCATTAGTACTATTTCTCCAAATAATAGTATCCTCATCATCAATAAGAACAATAACATTCAGAAGGTTATTCAAGCTCCTAAGAGAAGGATCAAACCTAGACAAGTCAGTCCATTTACCCCCCCCCCCCCCCCAATAGTCCTACACATGATTGCCCAAGATCTGTTTACAAAGGTTAACCACCTCATTCCAAATAGGAACCTCCTTAAGGGGTTTATCACTTAGCCATGTGTCATCCCAAAAAATAATTTTCTTACCATTACCAACCTTCCATTTCACCCCTTTCTTTATCATGTCCTTTCTTCTTAAAGCATTGCCCCAAATACATGATCCACCTTGGAAAGAATCAGATTTTAAGAAATTATTGAAATCAAAGATGTCCCTATATTAGCATCAGATGTTGTTCATATGTGTATTAATATATTATTTGTGAAAATGATTCATTCTTATTTTATATTATGGAATTATGATTATTTTGGAGAAAACCATACTAATCCAGCTATCTTTGATATTGATATTTGTTGGTGTATATGTTCTCTTGGCTTGATGATGTAGGATGTAGGTACCAAGCATCGACTTCACCTAGCTATATAGGTCTAAGCATGCCTTTAAATCCTCAAACATTATTGTGTGAAAATATTAGCAAGATACTGTCAAGGATTCCCTATTGACTTAGGTTCCTATTAGGAGGTCACCTTAGTTGGGAGTTTGAACAATATTATGATTTTGTTGATTTTGATATTTCTATTTTGAGTATGTTTTCATTATTCTTTTACATATATGTATTATGCTTTTTTTTCTTTTCAATATAAATTGGATGTATAAATTATGTATTATATATGTGTATGTATATATGGGTGCACACATATATACCTATGCATATATAAATAGTTATGCGCTATGTGTTTTATTTTCATGTATAATTGTATTTGTATGCTTATAGAATGAGTGATAAATTATAAAATAAAATAAAATAAATGAGAGAAATAAATTCATTTATGGTAAATCTAGCTTACCTAGGAGTTTTGAACCAGATAAATCTTAGGAGTTAGGCTATTTTTTTTCCATTTGCGCTATGTGAGTTCTTGAGAATTATTTTCACCTTTAATGTAGTTATAGTCTTAATAGGTAAAATAAGTTTATTAAAAAAATATTAAACATTTAAATTTGTTACGAGAGTTTCTTTAATTTTTGAAACCAACTATAGTAGTTGGAGTAGTTTCTTCCCATAAAGAAACTCCTCCAATGATATAGTTGTCTACTAATATTTGGAAGAAGAGGAGATTTGGGGATTGGAGGAAATTTGGCGATTTATGGAAGATTGAAAGTTTTGGTTACCATAATAATATTGATAATAGAGATTTAGTACAAGGTTGGGGAGATTCTTAGAGAAGGAAGGAATTTATTGGTCTTAGACTGATTTAGGAAGATTTCCTAGAAGGACATCCATCACCCAAAGTTTGGAAGTTGTTGTGGATTTCTCAACTTTGGAAGGGATTTCTCCACATGACACTAGGGAGGGTCTGGAACTAGGGAAATCACCTCATTGCCTATGCATGCATGTGTGTGTGTGTGTATCTATGTGTGTTTTTTTGAATGTGTATAGTATTCACATGGTTTTCAAAGTTCCTATTGTTAAATAATATATTGATTTGGTTATGTTGTTAGAAATGTGTACTGTATTCAGGATGATTGATGAATTAAATAATAGAATACCTCTTTCAGATTTTTTCCTAGGGGTTTATTGTTATATATATGGATGTAATTTCCTTTTTTTTCTTTGTGTATGTATGGATTAGAGAATTTTAGGGAATATTAGGAATATTGAGGAGGGATTATGATTTTTTCTTGTAGTTTTTCCTTCTTTTTCCTCATGCATATTTTTGCAATGAATCCTTAAATTGTTTTTCTTTATGTTTGATTATAGATGTGTTGTGAGTTTGATAGGGGTTATGGATGTGGTAGTGAGAGACCTTAATAATGTCCTCATAGAACATTTCCAAGGAACCCTTCATACCTCATTTTGGTCATAATTTCAATATGGGTCAATTCTGGAAAATTTTGAGTTAGTTCTCATATGAGTAAACTAGTTTGAACCCATTTATTCATAATACACTATGAGTATACTTGTATTGTCCTACGAGGATACTCATATTGTCCTCTAAGAATACTCTTATTGGATTTTTAGGGTCATGGGAGTCTATTTGGATCACTTTATGGCTTGGGGTTTGGTTTGTGTCCTATGCATTTGGATCTTGACCCTTGTTTGCATCATTTCACCTCTATGAATGTTAAAATTAATGGATGTAATTTCCTTTTTTTCTTTGTGTATGTATGGATTAGAGAATTTTAGGGAATAATAGGAATATTGAGGAGGGATTATGATTTTTTCTTGTAGTTTTTCCTTCTTTTTCCTCATGCATATTTTTGCAATGAATCCTTAAATTATTTTTCTTTATGTTTGATTATAGATGTGTTGTGAGTTTGATAGGGGTTACAGATGTGGTAGTGAGAGACCTTAATAAGTTCCTCATAGAACATTTCCAAGGAACCCTTCATACCTCATTTTGGTCATAATTTCAATATGGGTCAATTTTGGAAAATTTTGAGTTAGTTCTCATATGAGTAAACTAGTTTGAACCCATTTATTCATACTACACTATGAGTATACTTGTATTGGCCTATGAGGATACTCATATTGTCCTCTAAGAATACTCTTATTGGAGTTTTATGGTCATGGGAGTCTATTTGGTTCACTTTATGGCTTGGGGTTTGGTTTATGTCCTATGTATTTGGATCTTGACCCTTGTCTGCATAATTTCACCTCTATGAATGTTAAAATTAATGGATGAGGTGATTAAAAATGTTGTACTTTAGGTTTCTTGTGTTTGATATCCTTTTTATGAATCTTTTTATGCATATGGATAAGGTTAGGACTCATCTTGAGGGCCTGAGTTTGAATGAGAGTTTCCTAAATCTATGAATTATTTCCTTTTTCTTTTGGCTTGTGTTGGGGTAGGGGACTAGGTACCATAGGTGAGTGTCTCACCATAAGTTTTGGAACCCAAATTGGTTTCCAAAGGATCCTATAGGTGATTTTTTAATCAAGTGATAACCATAAAAATTAACTTGGGAAGGTGGGGTTTCAAAAGATAATGAAAGACATATAATGTTAATGTCCACATAGACCTGTTGGAGTACTAGGACCATGAGTAACTTCCATGGTGGATCCTACACATAAAAAGGGTATCGAGGTTACATGATTTCAAGGGAGGATCCGAGCACACAGGTTGTGTGATGTCACTAACATAGATGTTATACTAGAGACTTAACCTTTTGTGTATATTATGTTGATATGTTGTTTCTTTTTTCATTTATTTTTGGTATTTGAGTGAATGATTCTTTACCTTAGGCCTTGTGAGTACCTTAGTTATATCTCCTAGCACGAGGGGTGGAACTTCACAAGTTTCACATGGTTGGGTGGAAAATCTATTTCAATGTACTATATGTGGCTCATGTCTTGGCTTGGATTCAGATTTATGAGGTGGAGAAGACTTCCTATATTATATCATGTATCATTATTTATTGCAAAACAAGATGTAAATATCTATTTGTAAGCCCTCAGGAAATTTTATGTAATTTTATTTGAAATTGAAAGAAAGAAGAAATGTAATTAGGGAGGGGTAGTTTTAGGAACATTTACAGGAATTTTTATTTGTAATTTAGAAAGCTGTAATAAAGAAATGCAATTTTGTATTCTCTACCCTATCTCTCTTTCAAACATTCAGATGGAAAAATAAAAGTAAGGATTTATAAAATGCAAGCTTATTATGTTTTGGAAGTATATATATTCTATGTTTATATATAGTTAACTGGGAAATAAATGAAAAGGAAAGGACAGATGTATTTAGCTTAGGAAAGAAATAATATGTTCCTATCTTTTCTCAAAAATATAAAAGTTATGTAAGGTAGAAAGAGGAAATGAATTAATTAATTCATTTAATTGAATCAATGGTTTTAATGTTGGTCAAAAAAATTAGTAAGTGAACCTTTAAGGACATATTTATATGTAGGATTATCAAATGAGATCTTCATAATGTTTAAAAAAAAATAGTTATATTTCTTGTACTTTAGACGTGTTCCTTATGGGTTCCCTAGCGGGAACATTACATTTTGTATGAGAGACCTGGTTGCTACACTCGGAGCTCTAGGGTCTATTTGCATTTAACTTAGTCACTTCTTCACATTGAATATACAACCAATTACTAACCTATACTTATTTTGTACCACTCTTCCAGGATGCCTCATGTCACCCACAAAAGAGCTAAGGAAAGAGTTTATGAATCTTCTTCTAGATCTCAATAAGAGAGTTCCCATGGGGAATAGGAGGGAGAACATAATCAGGTTAACCATAGGAATGAGAGTTAGAGTAATGACTCCAAAGGGTCTCAATTAAGATGTCTTATGCCACAAATTCTTAAAAGACTAGACATCATCAAAAAAAGAGAAAACCATGAGGAAGAAAACTATTCTCACCATCACGATAGGGAAAGAGATATAAGCCCTGGGAGAATAGAAGATATACCAAAATTTTAAGACAGGGATACCACTCACATGAGGAAATTACTTAAAGTCAAGGTACACCTCTTCTATGGAAATGAAGGGGGATCCTCAGTACAAACCTGGTTGTTTGAACTTGAGATATGTTTTTCCATGCATCCCTTTAGTGGTAATGTGAAAGCTAGGCATGGCATTATGAACTTGAGGAAATTTTCATCCACCTAGTGGCATATGGAAGAGGACAAATTGTAAGTTAGCATTAACATTATTTCCTAGGAATTATTCCTAGAAATGTTGAAAGATCAGTTCATGTTCGACCAATGGAGACAATATAGGGTAGAAGAGTTTCACCACCTTAAGCAAGAAAACATGATTGTGGAGGAATATAAGAGAAAATTTTAAGAACTTAAGACCTTCTTAGGATACAAAGATGATGGCCCTATACTTGTTCAACTTTTCATAAGAGGTTTGAATGACCACTTATCAGGAGATATAGCAATCCTTGAGCCCAAAATTCTCAGGGATGCCATTACCAAGGCCTTTCTAGTTGAGAGGAAAGTGAAGCTAGGACATGGTGGTTCTTATGATGGTTAAGAATTTAACATCATATTCAGTTCTAAAGGGAATTTTGATCAAGGGACTTCTAACTCCAAGAACCAATAATCATCCTATAAAGGGGGATAAAATTTTCACAAAAAGAAATTTTAAAATAATAACTAAGGCAGTGGTAAGTTTCAGCACCCCTAGAACCACATTAATAATTGAACCTAGCAAAAAATTCCTCCTCAACCATCCCAAAATTATTAGAATTTTAATAAAAGGGGTTACCAACAATCAAGCATACCTCTTACAATAAACTTTGTAAGGAACACTAGGTTCTTTTCCTATGGAAAACAGGGACACATTGTAGTTCATTATGTTCAATGCACCAACTTCAACAATAATCAGAATCAAGCAACTTTAGAACCAACTATAGGAGATGTTGGTCAGTCATATAAGGTGTTTACCATAGTTGATCATAGACTAGATGACCACCAGAGTAGATTCATTGATTATTCAGGTTCATAAAAGGGTAAACCTATTTCTATCTTATTTGACTCAGGAGAAACTACTTCTTTTATATCTCCATATTGAGTAGAGAAGAGTAGGCTAGCAGTTGTAGGGAAGGGAGTTAAGTGGTAGGTAGAACTATCCTTTGGGACAAGATGACCATAGACTTATGTGTTTGAAATTATAACTTGGGATAAGGACCCTTCTCTACTAATTTTGATCTTCAAGTGATTCCCCTTGGATATTATGAATTTGTCTTAGGGATGGATTGGTTAGTAGCTCATGAGGCCATATTAGAGTGCAGAAAGAATATCGTTCATTGCATAGATGATTTGGGGGAGCAGAAAACTATAGTTTAAATTGAATGTACTATATCACTTTAGATGATATCAATAATGCAACTCAAGAAATGCATGAGAAAGGAGAAGGTAGAGAAATAATAGTTGATCACCCAATACTTCAAGAGTTTGTTAATGTCTATCCAAAAGAGATTCTAGGAATGCCTCCCAAGAGAGAGAGTAATTTTCACATAGAACTGGTTCTTGGTGCAAAACCCATCTCCAAGGTTCCTTATTGCATGTCAACTCAAGAGTTATGTGAGTTAAATGTACACTTAGAAGAACTTTTGGTAAAGGGCTTCATCAGGCCTAGTGTGTCACCTTGGGGAGCTCTAGTTATCTTTTGTGAAAAAGAAGGATGGCTAACTTAGGCTATGTATTAACTATCATTAGCTCAACAAGGTAACCATTAAGAATCGGTACCCTTTGCCAAGAATTGATGATTTATTTGATCAAATGAAAGGAGAAAAATTATTTTATAGGATTGATCTTAATTAAGTCAAGATACCAACAGTTAAAAATCCACAAAGTCGACAATCATCGAACAACCTTCTATACTCAGTATGGAAATTATGAATTTATTGTAGTACCTTTCGATCACATGAATGCACCTTCATTATTCATGAACCTTATGAATGGGTTATTTGATGAACTGCAACTGATTTAGAACCTAATTGAAGATCTATGATTAGAGATCACCAATTTTCTAATTAGATATGTAATGTGATTAAATCAGTAATAGGTTGTCATTGATGTCAACTAGTTTGACAACACTTATCTTGTAAGTTAGAATACCTAAACATCTGTAGAAAAGGAGTAAAAGAGATGAAGAACAAAAATATCTACATGAGGAAGATATATATGATAGATGAGGATAAGGAATACATTGGGTAACTTTTTGATGAGTCTATGACCCTATGTTATTGACTTGATTATGTTTCATTCATCTATGATGAGGAAAAGAACTAAAAAACACAAGGCAGTGTGGTCGGTTGATGAAGCATCACAGTATACATCGAGCAGTGTAGTGTATACTGAGCATAGTATAAACTGAGCTTATGTTCACCAACACATTTCATTATTAACCGAGCAGGAGAAAGGAACTAAATGATTGGTTTAGCTGATAAGGATTGATGAGCTGGAAAGTACCTCAAAATCAGAGATGGAGATAATGTTTGTTATGAAGATCAATGGCTAGCATAATTCAAGGAAGATCTAAAGGATGGAATTAAAATGTTTTACTGACACATCAACCAAGAAAGGTTTAAACACCAAAATCTTGTGGAGGAGAAGAAAATGGTTTAATTGTGTATTTAAGAGACTAGGGTTTCTTTATGAAACTCATGCTGAAAGAAGGAGACTGTAGAATTATCACATGAACAAGCTTCATGTATGCCTGATCAAACTGGTTAAGGAGAACCAAACTATAGATTTTATCGAGTGTGAGGAAGCTATTACCGAGCAATAGTAAGTCATTGATTATTGTTGATACATAATTGATATATTGATCAGAGGATTTGAATGGGCCTATCATAGATCTGATAATCTAAAATTGAAGTTTTATTATAATCAGATCACCTATTGTTACATTTTAACCATTGTAAATAGATAAATCTCTTAACCGAGTGGACTTGAAAGTCTTATATGTATCATTCATAGAATGAATATTGTTATCCTGTCAACCCCATAGTGAATGTTGGTTGGACGATAACGGTTGCTATAAAATCCTCTAACAAGGTCGCACCTCATAGTGTGTTTGTAACCTTTAACAGGTTTGGGTCTTCACCGACCTCACTTTAGAAGAGTGAACAATTTTTGGGTTGTCGGTCCCAGGTGTTTTTTCCCTTCACAGGGTTTCCATGTTAAATCTTTTGTGTTATGTGTTCATTGTGGTGATTATTTGTTATCATACTTTATATATTGTATGTTGGATTTGATTGGGAATCATTATATGTTATTGACTAGTACTCGATAAAAGCATAGACAGTATAGTATTTTATGTTACCAAGTTGCAGAAGTTTAAGTAATTTTTTTTTGGATTATACATTTTGATTTGGGACTATGGATAACTGGTTCCCCCCCCCCTTCTTAGTTATTCTAACAATTGGTATCAGAGCATTGGTTGCTTGGAATAGAGTTTTAAGGACTTTAGCACAAAGGTCTAAAAATGTTTAAGAGGGAAGTGCCAAAGCTAAACAAAGATAACTTCACAATATGGAAAAGTCGAATGAAGCTACATATATCCAAAATTGGGAATTCTGCCCTAGATCTGATGGAGAATGGATACCTTACACCACCCACCGCCCACTGGTCCCTTGACCCTTGATCAACTAAGAGACATGCATGAACATAATGTTACTATGATGGAGATTTCTACTACCTGTTCAGATGCTAAATTTTAAGACATCAAGGACTATACTACTGCTAAGTAGTGTATACACCTAAAAATGGTCATCTAGACTATTAGCCCCTTTGCTAGCATTTTTGCTAAAATCATCAATTGCTTATTCTTGATCAAATCCTAATTCTATCATTTATTCGATTATTTTTCTATGGGCTAACCATCTTATCCTAAGTCTTTATTTATTAAAAGGAATATTTCCTCCCCTTTTAATAAATAAAAATCCCCCACTTTTCCTCTTATCTTAAGTTGCACAAATAAAGCGCTATTCTTATTTTATAAAAAGAGAAAAAGCACTTTTTGTCTCATATGGACACAAAAGTCAACTCTTATTTTCTCATTTGAGGATACTTGTGCACATGGATTTCTCCTCTTTGATGCTCCACCATTGATTAAATCTTTTGCCTCTTAATCTCCATGGTCCATTCCTTCTCATTTCTTATAAAAGGAGAGCTCCTCTTCTTCATTCTAGATCCCCAAATTTTTATGCTAATGTTATGCTCCAAGTTTTCTAGGTCACTTTGGAGCTTTTGAAGATTTGGAGAATTCTTGGCTTTTGCATCTACATACTATTCTAGTCTCATTTCTTGCATTCTAGTTTCATTATCATGGAATTCATAGTATAGATTTCCTTATGCTTTAGATTACTTCACCTAGCTTAATTAGGAGGCTTTGTAATACTTGCATATTTCCTTTCATAGCATAGCTTGTATTTCCATTTTTAGCATAGTTGCATTGCATTTGCATTTCCATTTGATTCTTGGAGATATTGGTATTCTTTCCCTTGTCTTCATTTGAATCTCCCATTGCATGGTTTACTAGCAAGGTTATTGGCTTAATAGCTCTAGCTGAGAGCATTCTTAACACCCTTGCACTCCATGCCTAGGGAGCTATGGATCAATTTTGAGACCTAATTCTTGAGTGTTCTTGATTGTAATGATTCATAGAAGTGCACATTTTAGTGTGTACAAGTAGATGTGGGATAAACTTGCTCAATTTTATAGTGGTGATGTGAATGTCAAGAGAGCAAGAGTCGAAAGCTTAAGAGGAAGATTCAATGAGATGAAGATCAAAGAAGGTGAAAACATTGTGTAGTACACATATAGAATAAAGGAGGTAGTTCACGCTATTAGAGCATCAGATGGAGTTATTGATGAAGACACTGTGGTAAGAAAAATTCTAAGGACCTTATTGCCTATCTATGCCATCAGAATATTTGCAATTCATGAAAATAAGTGAGCACCTAACAACACACTCACTCTTGATAACTTTATTGGAAAGCTTACAACATTTGAACTATACAGTTATGATAATAGTGTTGTATCAAATTTTGAATCCTCTTTTATGACTTCTCTATAGATTGGTAAGTCTAGTAGCAAAAATAAGAATGATGATAGTGATAGCAATACTGATGATGAGCTGGATGAACTTAAAGCTCTTATGGCTAGGAGGTTGCCTAAAGGAAAAGGAAGGTATAGAGGAAAATTACCTTTAGCATGCTTTAACTATAAAGAAGTTGGCCACATTAATTTCTAGATGTCCACACAAGAAAGATGATGAAAGAACCAAAGACAGATTTGAAGGAAGCTATGGGAGAAGAAACAATAGAGGCTACCGACACTACAAAAAAGACAACTGAGATAATAATGATAAAGGAAAGAAGGTATGCTACATTGCTAAGGAGGAAGATATCACTGATATCGACACTGATGATGATGTGGAGGTAGTATTTGTGGCAATGAAGGATGATTCAGAAGATGAAATGTATGTAGAGACAACACTTATCTCTAAGGTTAATAAAAATGATACATGGATCATAGATAGTGGCTGTACACATCACATGACTGGTGATGAATAAAAATTTGATTATCTTGAAGGATACAATGGAGTATCTATAAGAATGGGTAATGATGCACCCTGTATGGTAAGATGCCACCGAGTTTCTTTTGGAAGCAAAAAGGTGAAGATATATGATGATGGAAGAAGAATTGTTAGAACTGGTACACAATCCAGAGGTAATCTATTTTATCTTGATAATGATCAGTCTTCTTGTTTAATGATGAAAGATGAAGATGCATGGTTTTGGCATAAAAGGTTATGTCATGTGAATTTTGATAACATGATTAAGATCAATAAAAATAAAAAGTTAGAGGTCTTCCTAACTTATCTAAACCTGATCATGTTATGTGTCATGAATGTCAGAAAGGTAAAATGACTAAATCTAGTTTCAAAAGAAAAGATTATTCAACAAAGAAAATACTCAAGTTCGTGCATACTGACCTATGTGGTCCTATGAGAACTCAAAGTTACTATGGAGATAGATATTTTATTACTTTTGTTGATGATTATAATAGGTTGATGATTGTCATGTTCTTGAAAGAAAAATCTAAGGAATTTAAGATATTCAAGTGGTATAAAGAAAAAGTAGAAAAAGAGACTGGTAAAGAATTGAAATGCTTAAGATCTGATAGAGGAGGTGAATTTATCTCTGATGAATTTACTAATTTTTGTAATGAGCATGGTATTAAAAGATGGGTCTCTGCACCGAGGACACCACAATAGAATGAAATTGCTAAAAGGAGGAATAGGTCAATTATTGACTGTGCAAGGACATTAATGATAGAAAAGAATGTTGCTTAGACATACTAGAGTGAAGCTATTAGCATTGTTGTTTATGTGCTAAACTAAGTACAACTAAAAAAGGACACTAACAAGACACCCTATGAGTTATGGTTTGGACACAAACCCACTGTAAGTTATTTTAGGATTTTTGGAAGCAAATGTTTTATTCTAAAAGATGAAAGAAATGGAAATTTTGACTCAAAAGGTGATGAAGGGATATTTCTAGGATATTCTAGTAAAAGTAAAGCATACAAGTGTCTGAACATAATAACTAATAAAATGATTGAAAGTACTAATGTTTGAGTTGATGAGTTTGATGATAAGAATATAGAGGAAAGTAGAAAGGAACCAAAAGACTATTGTAGATTCACTTACATTTAACAACTTGAGTATCTACCAAAGCTGAAGACTGTGACAACTAGTCAGTAGGAAAATAATACCGATGAAAAGGAAAGAGAAACTAATGAGCAGGAAGGACCTACCAAGCAAGAAAATGAACCTGCACAGGATGAACAAGAAAGAAGAGATTGGATACTAGCAAGATTTTTTAGAAGACATCATCTTGAGACACAAATCATTGGAGATAGACAAGCTGACATGAAAACAAGGAGTAAGACAAGATAAGGTACATGTCTAGTTTGTGAATATGAACCAAATAATGTAAAAGTTGCATTAGAAAATGATGAATGGGTTAATGCAATGAAAGAGGAAATAGAACAAATAGAGAAGAACAAAACCTAGAGTTTAGTACCTAGACCTAAGGAAAAGAATGTTATTGGTACTAAGTGGATATTCAGAAACAAGAAAAATGAGAATGGAGAGGTAACAAGGAACAAAGCTAGGTTAGTATGAAAGGGATATGCACAGGAGGAAGGAATTGATTATGGTGAAACATTTGCACCTGTTGCTAAATTAGGAGTTAGAATGTTTCTTGCATATGTTGCACACAAAAAGTTTAAAGTTTACCAAATGGATGTCAAATTAGCATTTCTGAATGGAATACTTGAAGAAGAAGTCTACATAGAACAACCTGAAGGGTTCGTGGATCCAAAAAATGAAGATATGGTATGTAGATTACATAAAGCTTTATATGGTTTGAAGAAAGCACCTAGAGCCTAGTATGAGAGGCTGCATACTTATTTGTTAAGTATTGGATTTGTTAGAACTAGTGAGAACAACAATTTGTATATGAAAGGAGATACTAATGATACTATTCTTGTTGCTGAAATATTTGTTGATGAGGTAATATTTGGAGGACAAGATCAAATCTATAAGTCATTTGCTGATGAAATGAGAACTGAATTTGAAATGTCTATGTTTGTAGAGATTAAGTTCTTTGTAGGACTACAAGTGATTCAACAGAATGATGGTATATTCATCACACAATCCAAATATATCAAGGAAGTATTGAAGACATTTGGTATGGAAGATGCTAAACCTGTGGGAACACCGATGGCTACTGGATGTAAACTGACTAAGGAAGATGAAACTACAAAGGTGAACTAGACACTGTACCAATCTATGATTGGTAAATTAATGTATGTAGTGCATAGTAGACTAGACATAGGACATGCTATGGGAATTGTTGCAAGATTTTTTGCAAATCCTAGGGAGTCACACATGGTTGCTGCAAAGAAAATCTTAAGATACCTAAAGAAAATAGAAGATTATGGATTATGGTATCCTAAGGAAGGCAAATTTGAACTCAAAGTCTATACCGATGCTGATTGGGCTGGAAATGTGGATGACATAAAAAGTGCCACCAGAGGAGCATTTTTATTTGGTGAAAGACTTGTTACATGGACAAGTAAGAAGTAGGCTTGCATTTCTCAGTCTATAGCTGAAGCAAAGTATGTTGCTGCTACTACAAACTATTTAAATATTGCATATATAAAGCAAGTGTTGGAAGGTATGAATGAGGTAATCACTGAGCCAGTGATTATATATTGTGATAACACAAGTGCAATAAACATTTCAAAGAATCTAGTGATGCACTCTAAAAAAAAGCATATATCTATCAAGTATCACTATTTAAGAGAACAAGTACATGATAAGAAAGTTAAGCTAGAATTTGTTACATCTAAAGAACAAATTGCAGACATATTTACAAAGCCTCTACCGAAGGATACATTTGAATACTTGAGGACTAGACTTGGGGTCTGTCCCCTGTCTACCGGTCACTAATGTGATCTGGATGTTGCATCAAAAGTAATCTTATCAAAAGATCATTCATGTTGATGCAGCATAGCTCACACTTTGGATCATGTCTAAAGTTGTGAAAAGTTTGGAGAACTAGAATAGATTGGCATATCAGTATACAGAGATATAGAGAATGCACTGAACAACAGAGAGTTACATGGCTACTATAGAGTTGTATGTTTATTTATTTCTTTGGAATTTTTGTCAAAGGGAGAGATAAACAATATGAAACAATATGCACTGATGAGAAAACTAAAACATCTATCTAAGGGAGAGACAAACTGAAAGAAAGGGAGAGCACTAAAGATCAAATACTAAGAACAAAAGAAGGAATTCGAGAGCTAAAAAGATCATACTTGGTAATGATTTTGAGTAACGTAGTAATTAAACATATTAAGCTAGGGAGAGCTTGTACAACACTTGCTCACAGAGTTGTAGAATACATGTTTGGTATGTGTATGGTATATATCATATTACTTGAGTTGCCATCAATGCCAAAGAGAGAGATTGATGAACTATAACTGATTTAGAACCTAATTGAAGATTTGTGATTAGAGATCATGGAGTTGCTGATTAGATATGTAATATGATTAAATCAGTAATATGTTGTCATTGATGTCAACTAGTTTGACAACACTTATCTTGTAAGTTACAATACCTAAACATCTATAGAAAAGGAGTAAAAGAGATGACGAACATAATTATCTACATGAGGAATATGTATATGAAAGATGAGGATAAGGGATACATTGGGTAACTTGTTGATGATTCTATGACCCTATGTTATTGACTTGATTAGGTTTCATTCATCTATGATGAAGAAAAGAACTGAAAGACATGAGGCAGTGTGGTCGGTTGATGAAGCATCACAGTATACACCGAGCAGTGTAGTGTATACCGAGCATAGTATAAATTGAGCTTGTGTTCACCAACACATTTCTTTGTTAATTGAGAAGGAGAAAGGAACTAAATGATTAGTTTAGCCGATAAGGATTGATGAGCTAGAAAGTACCTCAAAATCAGAGATGGAGATAATGTTTGTTATGAAGATCAATGGCTAGCATAATTAAAGGAAAATTTAAAGGATGGAATTAAAACATGTTACTGACACATCAGCTGAGAAATGTTTAAGAGGAAAAATGGATGAAGGAGAATAAGCGAAAAAATCTTATGGAGGAGAAGAAAATAGTTTTCTTATCTATTTAAGAGAATAGGGTTTCTTTATGAAACTCATGTAAGAAGAAGGAGACTACAAAATTATCGCATGAACAAGCTTCATGTATCCTTGATCAAACTGGTTAAGGAGAATCAAACTGCAAAGTTTACCGAGCGTCAGAAAGCTATTACCGAGCGATAGTAAGCCATTGATTATTGTTGATATAGAATTGATATATTGATTAGAGGATTTGAATGGGCTTAACATAGATCTAATAATCTGTAGTTGAAGTTATATTGTAATCAAATCACCTACTGTTACATTTTAACCATTGTAAATAGATAAATATCTTAACCGAGTGGACTTGAAAGTCTTATATGTATCAATCATAGAATGAACATTGTTATCCTGTCAACCCCATAGTGAATGTTGGTTGGATGATAAAAATTGGTCTAAAATCCTCTAACAAGGTCACACCTCATAGTGTGTTTGAAAGCTTTAACAGGGTTGGGTCTTCACTGACCTCACTTTAGAAGAGTGAACATTTTTTGGGTTGTCAGTCCCAGGTGGTTTTTCCCTTCACGAGGTTTCCATGTTAAATATTTTGTGTTATGTGCTCATTGTGGTGATTATTCGTTATCATACTTTACATATTGCATGTTGGATTTGATCGGTAATCATTATATGTTATTGACTAGTAATCGGTAAAAGCACAGACAGTATAGTATTTTATGTTACTGAGCTGCAAAAGTTTAAGTAAATTGTTTTGGATTATACATTTTGATTTGGGACTATGGATAACTGATTCCCCCCCCCTCTTAGTTATTCTAATAGTATTGAGGACCTCCTTGGATAAATTTTTGATAATATTTTTTGGATGATATTTTGGTATACTCTAACTTAGTGGAAGAGCATGAACAAAACCTTTGGAAAGTGTTACAATGGCTTTGATAGAATAAATTTTTTTCCAACTTAGAGAAGTGTGAATTTTTCCAAATAGAAGTTATGTACCTTGGTCATGTTATCTCTAGGGAAGTCATAGAAGTTGATCCCACAAAAATACAAGCTATTGTAAAATGGTAAAAACCCACCAATGTCTCAGAAGTCCTTAGTTTTATGGGTTTAGCCAGTTCCTATAGATGCTTGATCAAGGGATTTGTTGGCTTTTAAACTTGTTCCCACAAGGTGCCAGGTTTACACTATGATTGACAAACTAGTTAGTCTTCACTCCAAAGTCTGACAGGGAAAAAGTGCCAATTGATGAGGACCAAGGGCATCCTCCTTCTGCTTTAAGCTCCACATCACTTAGGCGGGTATTGCCTCATCTGCACATTCATGACTCTTCTTGATGACTGAAAGGCCTGTATATGTATTATTGTGGAATAGTTATAGACTCCTATAGGTATCCCGTACCCTAATGAAACCAAATACGATGCAATAACCTGCTTGCATGCAATGAATTTGAAAACCAGAGACCTACACTAACAACAAGAAAGGGAAAGAGTGAGACTGAATGTGAATGATTTTAAATGGATTGAAAGGACCCCTGATATTCCCTAAGTCTCTCATAGACTAGTGCCTTGTCCATTGGGCCACAAAGTGAAATATAGTATTGCAAGGGACAGCTATGAAACAAGAAAACAATATACTCAATGTGTTGATGCCTAACATCAATCACACACCATGACCAAACCTCAACTTAGCACCTACCTATGTATTCAAGTATGTTATTATCCACTCAAAGGATTTTAACCCTCCCATTAGAAGAGACCTATAAATAGATAATATATTAACCAGCATCCACTAGAAGACAAGCATGACATATCTTTGACACCTCAACTCATACATACATGAACACTAACTCTGAACCAGTTATCCCTATGAAGACAACTCCACTTGCAAGCACATAGGCAGTGTAAACAAAAAAATCAAACACCCTTGATGTATGATTAATGAGTCTAGAATTCAAATGGAGATAGTTTGGTAACAGTAAGAATATATTAAATCCTCACACATAAGACAAATCTGTTACAATATGCATTGTATTCTCTGAACCAGTAATGGAAGAAGAACACCCTATATGTAGAGAGAAGGAGAAATCTGCAAGACAAAACCTTTCATGGAACTAGAAAGGAACTCTAAGCTGGAACCCTTACAAAGTCAAAATTTCAACAATTTATACCACTAGCTACCTTGGAAACCCAAAACAGGTTGTAACAAGCTATGGACAACTAGGGCTAAAGTTTCACCCACCTCAACCAACTAGAAATACATCAAAATTTAAAAACTCTTGGAGGGAAAACCAAGCACACGTCTATCAGACCAAGGATGATCTTCGCACTTGAGAAGAATCTCTAAGAAGGACAGGAAGATCATAAATTTACCATGAAAACCAAACTGAACAGACCTACAAAATGCCTTGAGCAACAAAATTTGTCCTCCCCAACATGGAAAAACATCCTTGCAAACACTCATGCCACCCTGAACCACACTGCAACAGTAAGCCCCACCAAACCAATCAAATTTGGCCATGAAAGCATTCAATCCTAGTACTTCCTATCGCAAAACTCTCTGCAAGTTTGAAATGGTCACATTCATGGTGCTAGAAGTAAATCAGTGGTCTACATTCAAATCTCAGCCAAATTTAAGTTAGCACCGTAGATCTTCATCCCTTTCTCGGGCATCGATAAGATTAACCGCAACAGGAATCAATTACATTTGTACTTGGTCACATGATCGCATGGCTCCATAATAACCTTTGCGATAATGCAACTGTGATTTCTTAACTGCATAATGCCGATCAAAAACCATCCTAAGAAGTCCTCAGCCCCACCACCAGTCAACGACGAATCAAAACTGAGCACGCCGGCAAGACCCACATAGTGGACCCACCTTAACTCTACAACTGCGATGTCCAAATAGTTGTCGCATGATTGCATAGCAAGGAAATGGGCTATGCAAACATGTGACAACCCATAGACCTTTACCTTACTGCATAACCACCACTACTGCTAACACAAAGTGTTAGTGGCATGATCACATAGCCTTGAAAAAGGTTATGTGAACATGCGACTAGCTGCTAGCATTCACCACCGAATGTCAAACATGCTCGGGCACTACAAACATGGGCCCCACTGCAAACCCCCTACCACCTTGGTACACTAGCAACTAACCAAAAATCAGCACATCACCACCTGTCACGGGCTTAGGAACACATGTCAACCAGTCGCATGATCGCATGTCAGAAAACTCTGACATGAAATCATGTGACAGCCAACCCCAGGCTACCACATCACCATCAATGGGACCACCAAATTGCTCAAACCCCACAAATGGGCCCACGACATGCCCATATAGGAAAATCCAACGGCCTGTCGCAAAAGTGTAAAGGTTAAACATTGTGCATCTTTACCATGCAAACATACGACAACCACCGATCTTGTCCAAACTTTAACCACACCAGGCAATGGGAAGAACTGGGACCCACCAACGATCGCACTTCATGATCATAGACATGTGTCAACTAGTTGCATGATCACATAGCCAAAAATTGGGCTATGCGATCATGCGACAGCCAACCAAAGGCCGCCACATGACTGCCAATAGGACCACACCCTTTCCACCAACCGGCCCCACGGGAAAGAAGTAACCGGTCGCATGGTCGTATATCATAAAAATCTGACATGTGATCATGTGAAAACCAATCATTTTAAAACCTTTGAAGACCCAGGCCCACCATCCATCACACTTGCGCAATTAGGGAATGCCGACAAATAGGAAACTGTGAGGTCGAAAACACACAGGGTTTTCGATGGAAAAGATCTAAAACACACAAGGTTTCTGACACCAAAAGATAAGTGCACAAAAGTTGGAAGGCACAAGGTTGAAAATAATGAGGGTTTTCACACAGACCAAAAACATCATGGATTTTCAAAAATACTGTGGGTTTTTGACACTGTGGTAGATTTTGAAATTGCTTCCTACAAATCTTAAAGCTTAAATAACTCCCTAGGTTTTATGATTTAGGAGATGTGATCTGAATTGGAGCATGGCGACAACATGAAGAACATAAGGCCAAGGGCACACACCATGAAACATTGTGGATTTACTTCACATACCAAAACTGTGATTGTAGTAGGGTGGGACAACATTACAAAACTTGCAAGGAATAGGCCATTTTCAAAGGATTTTTGTTGTGACAAGAAAATGGACTAACAGTGGCTCTAGTTGGGGACATGTATCTCCTACAGATACAATGAGGACCTCAAATCTCTGGGAAGAAGTAGACCACCCACTGTAAAAAGAACAAAGACCTCAAAAAACACAGGGAACAGGAAAGAAAGACACACAACAGGAAAAGGGAAAACTATACAAAGTTTACAATATTTACAAAATGCTCAGGGCCCCAAAACTTCTGATTAGATCTTTCCTCTATCAAAAATTTGGTTTTCATCTCCATAAAATGAAAATGAGCTGAATTTATCATTTCCATGCATCTGATCAAATTTATTTCCATTCTCCAATAACATAGGACAAGAAAAATCAGCATGATCAATTTGAGGACCAAAATGGAAATCATACCAACTTTGAAAAGAAAATGGCATATGCATGTTGCATTCTTTAAATAGGAAAATGCTGAAGGAACTACAACATAAATCACCTTCAAATTTACCACCATGTTCGGGAAGCTTACTGTCCAATTGAAAAGAAAAACTCTCTAGCTCTATCAAATTATCAGTGCAATCGCTATTGGATCCATTCATACCAAAAATTTGCACCTCCAAGGAGAAGATACACTGATCTTCATGCAAACACTGAGGGAACCCATCACATGGGACATGATCACCAAACATAGGAGCAACTTGCATCTTCTCAGCATTTGACAAAATCGAAAACTATTGGTAGGTGGGAAAGGAAACATCAACATGTCCATAAAAATGTGAAGTTTGAGTAGCTGAGAGGCCATCCTTCCATAGCTTATCAAAAGATCCAGAGTCAAGGCAAGACCCACAATCTATACAACTTCCCCAATTAGCACTCAAAACCATGTTAGGGAGCATTACATCACTTGAAACTGAGAAAACACTAGCAACCTCATCATCTGATATATCATATATAGTGTGGTTGCTATCTAGTAGTGTTGGAGCAGCAAAAGAATTAGAGGCACACATGTCATAGTTAGACCCTACTAACTCATGATCTCAGTCAAAATCAACATGTGCTGAATGTGAGAACTCAGAGTCATCCCTCCCTGCATACCTGAGATATTCACAAGACAGGATATCTGAAATTTGTTCACTATGAAGTGAACAACTATCCTCAAGAACACCCTCCTTTGACATATAATCATTAGCAACATCTTCATCAATGCAATCCTTTTCTTCATCTGATTAACTGCATAAAATTTTTTCCCCATACTGAGAAAGAGCATCACTCTCATGATTGCAAGAAAGAGTGTCATGACTTGACACATCTCCTTCATAACTTCCATCATTCTCAATATCAGTACCAAAGAACAAAACCCCAAGTGCATCCTCAAGCTCAAGACTATCATCACTAAGTACCCAATCCCTGATACATCCATAATACTCCTCCCACAAAGCATCTGACCAACTGGTTGACTTAGGAAAACAAAGCTCCAGGAATAAACCAATGAACTCAGATTCTACAAACTCAACATCATTTGAAAGCTCATCATATGCACCACAAAATCTATCATAGAACAAAGATATGGATAGATCTTGTTTTCATCCTACCTTCAACCTTACCAATTTTATACAATCCCTAAGAATGCCTTGTTCAAGAAATGCAAGCTCCTCCTCAAGCTTTCCCATTAGAATTAATGCAATACTTCCATAAAATTTTGCAAAGTTGCAACAGAGAACTTGAAGTATGCAAACCTCTAATCACACCTTAATCCTTTTCTTAGTGCTTGATCACTCAATAAGGAGACATTTCAGATCTTTGAGAAATACCTAGGAGTCTTGCAGTAGAAGACCTTTTTGACTGGAAGGCAAGGCAGATCTTGAGCTCACCTTGAAGCTCCATCAAATAACTTTGTCATGTAGAGTTACCACCTCCTTGAGAGGAAAATAATTCATTTTTTATTCTTCCAACCAACACAAAACTACACTAGGTATACACACTATTTATCAGGGAGTGCACTGATCAAACAGAGAAAAATTAGAGCCGCCACTCACAAGTAGGTGAGAAAATTTAGCAAATGCTTGTTTGTTCATCTGACTCTTTCCAATGGTTCCCCAGTAGAGTCACCATCTTGTTGGATTTTAAACTTGTTCCCACACAGTGCCAGGTTTACACTATGATTGACAAACTAGTTAGTCTTCACTCCAAAGTCTGATAGGGAAAAAGTGCCAATTGATGAGGACCAAGGGCATCCTCCTTCTACTTTGAGCTCCACATCACTTAGGCAAGTATTGCCTCATCTTCACATTCATGACTCTTTTTAATGACTGAAAGGCCTATAGATGTATTATTGTGGAATAGTTACCAGACTCCTATAGGTATCCTATACCCCAATGAAACCAAATCTGATGCAATAACCTGCTTGCATGCAATGAGTCTAAAAACCAGAGACCTACACTAACATCAAGAAAGGGAAAGAGTGGGATTGAATGTGAATGATTTTAAATAGATTGAAAGGACCCCTAAGATGCCCTAAGTCTCTCATAGACCAGTGCCTTGTCCATTGGGCCATAGAGTCAAATACAGTATTGTAGGGGACAACTATGAAACAAGAAAAAAATATACTCAATGTGTTGATGCCTAACATCAATCACACACCATGAGCAAACCTCAACTTAGCACCCACCTGTGTATTCAAGTATGTTATTATCCACTCAAAGGATTTTAACCCTCCCCTTAGAAGAGACCTATAAGCAGATAATACATTAACCAGCATTTACTGGAAGACAAGCATGACATATCTTTGACACCTCAACTCATACATACATGAACACTAACTCTGAACCAGTTATCCCTGCGAAGACAACTCCACTTACAAGCACATAGGTAGTGCAAATAGAAAAATCAAACACCCTTGATGTATGATTAAAGAGTCTAGAATTCAAATGGAGATAGTTTGGTAATAGTAAGAATATATTAAATCCTCAAACATAAGACAAATCTGTTACAATATGCACTATATTCTCTGAACTAGCAATGGAAGGAGAACACCATATATGCAGAGAGAAGGAGAAATGTGCAGGACAAAACCTTTCATGGAACCAAAAATTAACTCTAAGCTGGAACCCTTACAAAGTCAAAATTTTGACAATTTATACCACTAGCTACCTTGGAAACCCAAAACAAGTTGCAAGAAGCTATGGATAGCTAGGGATAAAGTTTCACCCACCTCAACCAACCAGAAATACATCAAAATTTAAAAACTCTTGGAGGGAAAACCAAGCACACGTCTATCAGACCAAGGATGATCTTCGCACTTGAGAAGAATCTCTGAGAAGTACAGGAAGATCATAAATTTACCATGCAAACCAAACTGAACAGACCTACAAAATGCCTCGAGCAACAAAATTTGTCCTCCCCCACATGGCAAAACATCCCTACAAACACTCATGGCACCCTGGACCACACTGCAATAGCAAGCACCACCAAACCAATCAAATCAAGCCATGAAAGCATTCAATCCTGGTACTTCCTATCGCAAAAATCTTTGTAAGCTTGAAATGGTCACATTCATGGTGCCATAAGTAAATCGGCAATCTACATTCAAATCTTGGCCAACTTTAAGTCAGCATCGTAGATCTTCATCCCTTTCCTAGGCATCGGCAAGATTAACTGCAATAGGATTTGGTTACATTTGTGCTTGGTCACATGATCGCATGGCTCCATAATAACCTTTGCGATCATTGGACTGTGATTTCTTAAACATGCAATGCTGATCACAAACCATCCAGAGAAGTCCTTGGCCCCACCACCAGTCAATGACCAATCAAAATCAAGCATGCCGGAAAGACCTGCATAGTGGACCCACCTTAACTCCGCAACCATGATGTCCAAACAGTTGTCACATGATCGCATAGCTAGGAAATGGGCTATGCAAACATGCGACAACCTGCAGACCTTTACCTTGATGTATAACCACCGCCACTGCTAACACAAAGTGTCAGTCGCATGATTGCATAGCCTTAAAAATGCTATGCGAACATGTGACTAGCTGCCAGCATTCACCATCGAATGTCAAAGATGCTCGAGCACTACAAACATAGGCCCCACCACAAACCCCCTACCACCTTAGTACACCGGCAACCAACCAGAAATCAGCACGTCACCACCTGCCATGGGCTCAGGAACACATGTCAACTAGTCGCATGATTGCATATCAAAAAACTCTGACATGCGATCATGTGACAGCCAACCCCAGGCTACCACATCACCATCAATGGGACCACCAAACTGCTCAAACCCCACAAATGGGCCCATGACATGCCCATACAGGAAAATCCAATGCCCTGTTGCAAAAGCGTAAAGGTTAAACATTGTGCATCTTTACCATGCGAACATATGACAACCACCGATCTTGTCTGAACTTTAACTACACCGGGCAATGGGAAGAACTAGGACCCACCAATGATTGCACTTCACCATCGCAGACATGTGTCAACTAGTCGCATGATCGCATAGCCAAAAATTGGGCTATGTGATCATGCGACAGCCAACCAAAGGTTGCCACATGACTGCCAACAGGACCACATGCTTTCCACCAACCTGCCCCATGGGTAAGAAGTAACCGGTTGCATGGTCGCATATTATAAAAATTTGACATGTGATCATGTGACAACCAATCATTTTGAAACCTTTGAAGACCCGGGGCCACCATCCATCGCACTTGCGCAGTTAGGGAACGCCGACAAACAGGAAACTGTGAGGTTGAAAACACATAGGGTTTTCAATGGAAAAGATCGAAAACACACAAGGTTTCTGACACCAAAATATAAGTGCACAAAATTTGGAAGGCACAAGGTTGAAAACAATGAAGTTTTTCACATAGACTGAAAACATCATGGATTTTCAAAAATACTATGAGTTTTCAACACTGTAGTAGATTCTGAAACTGTTTCTTGCAGATCTTAAAACTTAAATAACTCCCTGGGTTTTATGATTTAGGAGATGTGATCTGAATTAGAGCATGGTGACAACATGAAGAACACAGGGCCAAGGGCGCACACCATGAAACATTGTGAATTTACTTTGCATACCAAAACTATGATTGCAGTAGGGTGGGACAACATTACAAAACTTGCAAGGAATAGGCCATTTTCAAAGGATTTTTGCTGTGACAAGAAAATGGACTAACAGGATTATCCATGTTAGATCATCCCATCACTTTATTGCAAAGGAGAGGAAAGAATTTCATTTGGAATGAGAAATGTGAAAGATATTTTTAAAGCTTGTAAAAGAAAAGATAACCAATGCCCTCATTTTGGTAGTACCTGACCCCACTAAAAGATTTTTAGCTTCCACATATGCCTCCTTGGAAGGAATAAGAGAAGTAATAATGAAAGAGGGAAGGGTTATTGATTATGATTATAGAGAACTCAAGGAGCATGAGTTTAACTACCCTGCACATGATTTGGAGTTGGCAGCAGTAGTTCATGCCTTGAATTATGGAGATAATTCTTGTTAGGGCATCGATTTGAATTACACAAAGATCACCAAAGCCTTCAACACAGTTTTACACAAATTTATCTCAATGCTAGGAAATGCAGGTGGATGGAGTTTTTATGTGAGTATGACTTTGAGGTTAGATATATTCAAGGAAAAGAGAATTTGGTATCAGATTCTTTTAGCTGAAGGAAACATGAAATATCTGTTAGAAAGTAAAGATCCCCAAGATAACTGAGAGGGGGGGGGTGAATTAGTTATCTAATAATTTAACCATTCAACTACTTTAAACAATATAATTAATGTACTAATCAACCATAGAAAGATAACCATACACAATTGCAAAATAACACAAGATATGTTGACTAGGGAACCTCTTGAAAAGAGTAAACCCCGATGGGAATGATGCCCACAAAAGGATGCACTAATATGAAAGTTCCTTGTTAGAGGATGGACCCTGTTAGGAGTCTTATGAAATACATTTAGTACATATAAATCCCTGTTCAGAGATTTTGAATCCCTGTTAAAAGATTCTAACCCGGTTAAGAGTTTAGGGAAGATAGAAGGACCCACTACCCAAACATCTTCAAGGCAAGATCTCTGAACCCACTATCCAAAAGATCTTAGAATTATTCATCAAAATAATATGAAATATATTACCTCCTTCACACTATGCCAAAATTGCACTCTCTGCTACACAAGATCACAATTCCAGATCTCTGTACTCACAAGTCTTCCTTCATCACTGAATTAGCTATTTTCTTCACTTCATGCATATATTCTCATCTCAACCTTCATAGTACATATTGCAACAAGGAAAACATTCCTTCTTATATACCAAACTCAAATAATTACAAATGAGTCAGTCCTTAATTACAAAATAATAAATTCTACACGCTACACACAAAATTTCACATAAAACTATCGGCTTCCAGATACTGTAACTTTCTCCAAACATATCTTCAAAGTTTGTTCTATGAACCACATCATCATTAATGAGTCTCCAACATCCCTTTAACTATGCAAAATTGGATTCCATCCTAGCTAAGAGATATCCTCTGATTTTCAAAAATCGTTTAACAGAAACACTGTCTAAACACTGCTTTCACCAAAATGCTCATAACTCTCATAAATGAATGAATTTATTTTTGCACTATTAACCATAGGTTAATAACACACCAAAGAACATACCATCAACTAGGTAAAACAAAACTATACCTACTTTCCTGTTGATATCCAGAATATCACTGTGTTGACATCAATGACAATCCAACTCATGAATGCAACAACAATTGCTACAGAATGACTGCCAAAATACTTTGCATTCATTCCTAACAATCTCCCCCATTGGCATTGATGGCATCATAGATGAAAAAAATCCAATGTTCCAAAAATCCAATACTAAAACATCACTGCAAAATATCGAATTAAATCTTGCTTCATTTTCCTATTCATCTCTCTCATACAATCCACAATGTTTTTCATGTATATCTCTCCCCCATTGACATCAATGATAGAAATTCCATCACTAAGTCAACAACAACTTAATGTCAAAAGACACTTTTCAAAAAAATACAATAACAAAAGTCCTCATGGCTCAGCTCATAAACTCCCCCATAGAGGAAGTTCCAACATCTAATCTAGAAGAAAGATAGGGCTCATATACCACTGGACGGATGCAATCATCTACATCAATTCTCAAAAATAGGTTGGGGCATAACCCCAAGCATACCTCTCAAATACACAAATGTATCCTTAGGTAAAGGTTTTTTAAATATATCTGCTATCTGTTCCTTTGTGCTTATGTACTCCAATCTTCTTTTTCTGCAACTTTCTCTCTTACAACATGATACTTGATCTCAATATGTTTAGTCTTAGAATGTAAAATAGGATTTTTGACATACTCATAGTACTGGTGTTATCACAATGTATAACAATAGGCTCATCAAACTTTATTCCAATATCCTTCAACATCTACTTCATCCAAATAATCTGATTACAATTATTTGCTGCTGCAACATATTCTGCTTCTGCTGTACTTTGTGAAGTACAATTCTACTTTTTACTTAACCAAGAGACCAATTTTCTTCCAAGAAAAAAGGCTCCACCACTGAGGTTTTTCTTGTCATCAATGCTGCCTCCCCAATCTGCATCAGTATAGGCACATAAAGTAAAATCATTAGAATTCTCATACCATAATCCATAATCCATTGTTCCTTTTAGATATCTCACTATCCTCTTTACTGCTGCATAATGTGATTCTCTAGGTTCTACTTCAAATCTTGCTACAATCCCAACTAAATGTGCTATATCAAGTCTTGTATGTGTCAAGTACTGCAATCCTCCAATCATAGATCTGTATTTTTTCGCTCAACTACTGGCATCTCATCTTTGCTAGATAACTTATGTCTAGTTACCATAGGTGTTCCAATAGGTTTAGAATCTTTCATTACAAATATTTTCAATAAGTCATTCAAATACTTAGTCTGACTTACAAATATACCTTCCTTGCTTCATGTTATCTGTAATCCCCAAAAATATTTCATTTCTCCAATCATGCTCATCTCAAATTTAGTCTTCATTTCATCTACAAATTTGTCACTAGCTTCATCTTCTCCTCCAAAGATAATATCATAAACAAATATAACTATAACTAACAAACCATTCTCAATTTCTTTTGTGTATAAGTTACTATCTGTTGTTCCTTTTATAAATCCCAATTTCAATAAATACTTATCCAATCTTGCATACTAGGTTCTAGGTGCTTGTTTTAATCCATATAAAGCTTTCTTTAACTTACATACCATATCTCCTTATGTCAAAGGAAAACCTTCAGGTTGCTCAATGTAGACTTCTTCTTCCAATTCACCATTCAAAAATACTAACTTCACATCCATCTAATACACTTTGAATTTCTTGTAAGCTGTATATGCTAGAAACATTCTCACTGCTTCAAGTCTGGCCACAAGTGCAAAATTTTCTTCATAGTCAATTCCTTCTTGTTGTGAATATCCTTTACATACCAATCTTGCTTTGTTTCTTATCACTTCTCCTTGTTCATTCATCTTATTTCTGAATACCCACTTTGTTCCAATCACATTCTTATCTTCAGGTCTAGGGACCAATTCCCATGTTTTATTTTTTTCAATCTGCTCTAGTTCTTCTTTCATAGCATTAATCCAATGTTCATCTTCAAAAGCTTCATTAGTAGTCTTACGTTCAATTTGAGAAATCAAACACAAATGTAACTTATTTCAAGTAAAAAATCCTCTGTCTAAACTTCCAATAACTTGCTCAACAGGGTGATGTCTCGAAATATACCTGTTAGGTGTCATAGTTACTGATCTTGTTCCAACTGTAGATTCTTCTCTACTTTCTTCTCTATTTTCTTCTCTGTTTTCTTCTTTGTTTTCTTCAGTATGACTTTCATTCAGAAAATCACTGTTAGTTTCAAAAAATAATTCTACATTTTCAATGTTAGGCTGAGGTTGTGCTTCTCCATCAGATTCATAATCAAGCATTCTTTCCTAAATTTTAAACTTCTCATCAACTTTTACAT
The DNA here is from genome assembly GCA_027943335.1 of Chamaecyparis obtusa. NCBI lineage: Eukaryota > Viridiplantae > Streptophyta > Pinopsida > Cupressales > Cupressaceae > Chamaecyparis > Chamaecyparis obtusa. The sequence goes on from BSBK01004369.1 coordinate 2,524,254, forward strand.
TTTCACTTTCGACAATAGTCTTAGTTCTTTTGTTATAACATCTATATGCTTTTATTTTTAAAGAATATCTAAGAAATATTCCTTCATCACTTCTAGGATCAAATTTTCCTATATCATCATCTCTCTTTATATAACATTTACTTCCAAAAATTCTAAAATACTTAACTGAGGGTGCATGTCCAAACCATAATTCATAAGGTGTCTTGTTTGTATCTGCTCTGATTTGTACTTTGTTCATAGTGTATACTATTGTGTTCACTGCTTCTCTCCAAAAAGTCTTAGCCAAATCATTTTCAAACAATATAGCTCTTGGTGCTTCAGTTATTGACCTATTCCTTCTTTTTGTAATACCATTTTGTTCTGGTGTTCTAGGGGTTGAAAGTTGTCTCTTAATACCATTCATTTCACAAAAGGTGTTAAACTCTCTAGATGTAAATTCACCACCTCTATCAGATCTTAGACACTTAATCTTCATTCTGGATTCATTCTCAATTATGCTTTTCATGATCTTAAATTTATCAAATGCTTCAGATTTTTCTTTCAAAAATGCAATCCACATCATCCTTGTAAAATCATCAACAAGAATCATAAAATACCTTTCTCCATAGAATCCTCTAGTCCTAGTAGGACCACTCAAGTCTGTATGAACAATCTCCAGCTTCTCTGTCAATGTGAACTTCTTGTTGGGAAATGAACTCCTTTTCTACTTTTCCATCATACATTCTTTGCAAATCATGTTAGTAGGTTTCATAATTCTAGGTAAATCTCTTACTGCAAGTGTAGTGCTTACCTTGACAATATTATCAAATTTTATATGACAAAACCTTTTATGCCATAACCAACTGTCATCAATCTTAGTTATCAAACATGTCATCTTAGTAGGATTCAATTGAAATACATTACCTCTAGTTCTAGATCCTTTTCCAATCAGATTTCCATCTTTATCTTTTATCACACAAGTTTTCTCAGCAAACCAAACTTGATAACCCTTATCAGCCAATTGTCCAATGCTTAGTAGATTATGTCTCAATCCATCAACAAAGTAAACATCATCAGTGTTAGTCTTTCCATCAAAAGTAATAGATCCTATACCCTTAATCAAACAAGGTTCATTATTACCAACCCTAACAATTCCTCCATCATAATTATCTAACTTAACAAACTTTCTTTTATCTCCAGTCATATGATGTGAACAACCACTGTCTATAATCCAATCAAATTTCTTTTCAACTTGAGAAACTAATGCTTTTTCTTCCCTTTTATCAGATTCAAAACTTTCTTCTTTAATTGCTACAAATCCTATTTTCTCAAAGTTATCATTATCACTGTAGTTCATCTTTAGTTCCTACCTCTAGATTGTCTTCCCCAATGATAGTCTTCTCATTCTTTGTAATCAACAAATAACTTGGTCCTAAACACAATAGATGAGTCTTCATCTTTTCTTTCCAACTATCAAAATTTACTCCATCAAACTTAGGGCTTTCTTTTTTGAAATTCGCCATGGATCTCCTTAAGTTGTTAAAATCTTCTTTCAAGGACCTGCTGCTTTGATACCAATTGTTAGAAAGTAAAGATCCCCAATATAACTAAGAGGGGGAGGGGGTGAATCATTTATATGATAATTTAACCATTCAACTACTTTAAACAATATAATTAATGTACTAATCAACCATAGAAAGATAACCATACACAATTGCACAATAACACAAGATATGTTGACTAGGGAACCTCTTGAAAAGAGTAAACCCAGGTGGGAATGATGCCTACAAAATGATGCACTAATATGAAAGTTCCTTGTTAGAGGATGGACCCTATTAGGAGTCTTATGAAATACATTCAGTACATATAAATCCCTGTTAGGAGATTTTGAATCCCTGTTAAAAGATTCTAACCCGGTTAAGAGTTTATGGAAGATAGAAGGACCCACTACCTAAACAGCTTCAAGGCAAGATCTCTGAACCCACTATCCAAAAGATCTTATAATTATTCAACAAAATAATATGAAATATATTACCTCCTTCACACTGTGCCAAAACCACACTCTCTGCTACACAAGATCACAATTCCAGATCTTTGTGCTCACAAGTCTTCCTTCATCACTGAATTAGCTATTTTCTTCACTTCATGCATATATTTGCATCTCAACCTTCACAGTACATATTGAAACAAGGAAAAAATTCCTTCTTATATACCAAACTCAAATAATTACAAATGAGTCAGTCCTCAATTACAAAATAATAAATTCTACACGCTACACACAAAATTTCACATAAAACTATCAGCTTCCAGATACTGTAACTTTCTCCAAACATATCTTCAAAGTTTGCACTATGAACCACATCATCATTAATGATTCTCCAACATCCCTTTAACTACAAAAAATTAGATTCCATCCCAGCTAAGAGATATCCTTCAATTTCTGAAAATCACTTCACAGAAACACTATCTAAACACTGCTTTCACGAAAATGCTCATAACTCTCATAAATGAATGAATTTCTTTTTGCATTGTTAACCATAGGTTAATAACACACCAAAGAACATACCATCAACTACACAAAAGCCAATCTACAATACAACATTTGTGCAAAACAAAACTATACCTACTTTCCTGCTGATATCCAGAATATCACTGTCTTGACATCAATGACAATCCAAGTCATGAATGCAACAACAACTACTAAAAAATGACTACCAAAATACTTTGCATTCATTCCTAACAATATCCACACTCTCTCTTTTTACCTACTTGAGAAGTCAAATTTTTTAAACATATCCTTCAGATACTTGTTATCAAGAAGTAAATCTATAAATAGAGTATGGATGGGCCTTAGAAGGAAGGTTCTTGGGTTATTCTTTGGAACAAGATGGGATATTTAGACAATAAGGTCAAATTTATGTACCAGCTTTAGGTGATCTTTGAAAGGTCATCATGATAAAATCTCATTGTGCTCCTTATTTAGCCCATCTAGGAGTTAAGAAAATGCATTCAGACCTATGACAAATATACTTTTCATCAGGTATGAGGAGAGATATAGAATATTTTTTGGCTAGGTGCCTGGAATGTCAATGGGTCAAGGCCGAGAACCATCACCCAAAAACCCTCCTTGAACTAGATTTAATTCCCAAATGGAAATGGAATATAATATCTATAGATTTTATTCTAGGACTACCAATCGTGTATCAAAGACATGACAGTATCATAGTCATGGTTGATAAGTTAACCAAAGGTATCACATTTTTCTCCTAGGCATTCATCCTATACTTCCACCTTAGTAGATAAAGTCTTTATGACGGATATAGTTAGGTTTCACGATGTCCCTAGGAAGGTTATCTATGATAGAGATCATGTGTTCACTTCAACATTTTGAACCTCATTGCAACATGACTTAGGGACTCACCTGAATTTTCATTCAACATATCATCCAGAGACTGATGGGAGATAGAGTGCGTAAATCAAGTACTTGAGGATATGCTTAGAATGTATGTGATGGAAAAATAGATCCACTAGGAAAATTATTTATACCTAGTGGAGTTTTTATACAATAATGGCTATCACAATTCTATTGGAATGTCACCTTTCTAGGCCCTTTATGGTTGTCCTTATCATACACCTCTTAGTTGGGATCTCTTAAAGGATAGGGTACTACTTAGACTTGAAATGTTACATGATATGGAGTAATAGGTAAAAATAATTAGAGAGCACCTTATGATAGCTCAAGATAGGCAGAACAAGTATCTAGATTCTCACAGGATTGACAGACAAATTTCTATTGGACACAAGGTATTTTTGAGAGTCAACTCATGTAATAGCCCTATCCATTATGGAAAAGGTTCTAAGTTGGAACCTAGTTTTGTGGGTCCCTTTGAGATCCTAGAGAGGATAGGTCTAGTTTATTACTGACTCATCCTACTGCCTAGCCTTGCACGTATTCATGATTTGACTTAGGTATTGGATTGAAACACTTTACAAGTACATGATGGGAAGCTCACTTTGGATCCATTACGTATTCTTGATAAGAAGACTTTGACCCTAAGGAGTCACAACATATAGTAGGTAAGTTTCCTATGGGACTCCAATGATGAAATCTCAACCACTTGGGAAGATGCTAGCAGGATCAAAGATACATACCCATATTTATTTATAGGCTTTCAGGAGAAATCCTAATTCTAGGGGCAGAGGATGTAATGCCCACCCTAGTACTTTGATATTTTTGACTGATAGGATCATTACATTTAGTATTATGGATTATAGATCTTTTTATTGTAAACATGTAAGTATGAAGGTTATAAGAAGAAAAAATGCTTTGGTACATGAAGGTTCACCAAATGAGCCTAAAAAGAAAGGAAACTTGATGGTCAAAAGAGCATTGTGGAATGAAAAGACTAAGAAAGATTCGGTAAGAAAAAAATTATTCAAAATGAGACGTAGAGATACAGATGAAGTTTGGAAGGTAATCATTGATAGTGGAAGCCTAGAGAATCTAGCATCATAAGAAATGGCTGAAAATTTGTAGTTGAAGAGGTTGAAACACCAGTAATAGATTGTTGTCATATTTTGTTAGGTAGACCTTTGCAATATGATAGACATGCTATGCATCAGAGATTGAATAAATATACTATTTGGACTAATGGGAAATGAAAAATCTTGTTACCTTTGGTTGAAGAATACATTGGTGAGATATGTACATTTGTGAAAGTTTATTTAATGGAAGGTAGATAGTTTATTAAATATTTAAGGAAAAATGATGTTTGTTATGCTTTGATTCCTAACAAATTGAGTAAGAAAACATAAGATAAAATGTCAATAGAGGTTGAGATTTTACTTATCGAATACAAAGAAATCATTTCTGATAATGTGCATGATGTTTTACCATCAATGAGAAGTATTAGTCATTAAATAGATCTGATTCTTGGAGTTAGTTTTCTGAATAAAGCACCAGACTGACTGACACCAACTGAGAATGAGGAACTGAACTAACATGTTAATGAGTTGTGGAAAAAAAATTTGATTAGAGAAAGTTTGAGTGCATGTGAGGTACCAACTATATTAGCACTAAGAAGAATGGAGAATGATGAATGTGTACTAATTGAAGAGCATTTAACAAGATAATACCTAAGCATCAATTTCCTATACCAAGAATGGATGACATAATATATTGTTTGAGTGGAGCAAAGTATTTTACCAAAACTGATATGAAGAGTGGCTATCATTAGATTAGAATTAAAGAACGTGATGAATGGAAGACTTATTTTAAGAAAATAGAAGGTTTGTATGAGTGGTTAGTTATGTCATTTGGTTCAACTAATGCACTGAGTACTTTTATGAAGTTAATGAATGACGTCTTGAAGAAATTCTTGGGTAAATTTTAAATTGTGTACTTAGATGACATTATGATATTCAGTAAAACTAGAGAAGATGATTTTTTACACATTAGATAGGTATTACAGAGATTGAAAGAGGAAAAATTGTTGATTAATCTGGAAAAGTATTCATTCATGCAAGAAGAGATTGTGTATTTCGGATTTGGGATTTGGGATTTCACCTAATGGTTTAAAGATGGATCCTAAAAATATTGAATCTATTCTTGATTGGCCTACACCATTTCTTGCTCGGTGACTAAACTTCATTTTCCTTTATTGAAATTACATTTTCCTTTAGTTCCTTTTACCGAATATCTTATGTGCTTTAACAAGTTGTCTTTCCTTCATTACAAAATGACTTTAATAATCATTATGACTTCCTCATAACTAATCACAACAAAATAGCTCATCGGAGTATTAGAAAAATGATTTATTCAAGAGAATTCTAACCCAAATACTATTACCACTATTGAATCTATCAACAAATTTATCCATAATTATGAGAATGGTGTTAACTTTTTGCATGGTATCTATTGTTAGAAATAGGGAATTCCAAGAGGGGGGGTGGGGTGAATCATTATTCTATAAACTTTTACTTTTTCCCAATTATGGATATAACAAATCAACTTAATGCCTGCAAAACAAAGTAAACTAAATAACATGCAAATTAGTAAATAAAATGAACTCATAACACCATATTTATTCTCGAGGAAACCCTTGCCAAGGGAAAACCCTAGTGGGGATGATACCCACAACTGATCCACTAATCAAAAGTATTTGGTTAAAGATGTTGACCCTGTTAGGAGTCTATTAAATACATATAGTGTCTTTGTCCTGATTAAAGAACTCTAGGCCTTGTTAGAAGCCTCAACCCTGCTAAGAGTTGGTATACAAAATATAATGATTACAAGATGAGATCACTATCCAAACATGTAATGTACAATGATATCTAATTACAAAGGGTAAGGTACATAACCTTTCACTACTGCGAAATAGCTTTCCTATTCTGATTTAACTTTCTAGCTTCTTCGCGTTCATATACAAATTCTACTTTCTTTCTTCTATATCATATATCTTCACATCATATCATTAAATTATCTTATTACATCAAGCATATATCTTCGCATCACATGCTTCTTACATATATACAAGTTATTAAGAATAATAGCTTTACATTTGACTTTACAAAGCATAAACTCAAAAATAACTTCTTCTACCCAAGAGTTAACATCTAGGATGTCTTCCCTTGTATGGTTAACTCATTATTTAGATAAACAAAATAGTCCCTTAACTATTTTACTTGTTCTATCTTCCTACTCTACTTAGTCGGCTTTAACTATGTTTTGGTAATCTTGCAATAACTTCTTTTGTACATATCGTACAGACTTGCGCTTATAGATGTGTCTTTTTCATACATAGAATTATCCTTGTTCAAGTGCACATAAAATGAACCTACTTCTATCAACATCGCAATCCAAAATTGTCTCTGGTTAGACTAGAAAAGACTGCTTAGACTTAGACAATTTTACTTGCACTTTAACATAAATGCTTTCTATCATAGTGTGATCTTCATACTGATTATATAATTCCATAATGATAGCAACTTGATATTCAACTCAGCCAAATTGCCAATAATCTCCCCTTTTGTCATTGGTGGCAACATATAAGAAAATTGGCTAAGTCATACAAAACTTCAAAATTATGGCCATAACAAAATTCTTCAGTATACTTATATCTCCAAATATCTATATAATATCTATACTCCCCCTAGGAGTATTCCTCCATACATTCTATGCAATATATCATATTGTCTATACAATTTACAATTTTGTGCTATCAATCCCCCTTTGACAATAATGACAAAAAAAGGATGTCAAAACTGTTCAACAAAAATATTTTTACCTTTTGATTCAAGATTGTAGAGCCGGTAGGCTTGCAACACAATCTACAAAATTTATCTTTATTCTCTCTAATTCTTTCTCCCATGATTTCTTAATGGTGTTAGAGACACTAAGAAGTGCACATAAGCCATAAGATGCTATTTCACATGCCTTAAAGTTTTCATAGTGAAATTTCTCATAAGATGTCTTAGAGGTAAGACATTCTTCCAATTGACATTCAAGAATACTTATCTTAACAAAAACATGCTCTCTTAATAGAGTGATTCTTTTCAATTTATTTTCCTTTTTATTTCTTAGAATCCTTAGGTCATCATACAATTTACTTATTCTTTTCTCAATATCATACATTTTCACATTCGGACTTGCTAAGAGATTTGCCATTGTCTGAATTTCTGCCTCTTTTTCTTTCATCTTCTCTACTAATTATGATACAAGATCTTCTAATTTTGTACATTGTTTATATAGATATTTTCCTTTATCCAAGCTTCTTCTTGGTTCTTTTATGCAAATATCTAGGTTATCAATATCATTTCTGATATTCTGACATATATCCTGAAATATTTTTGCTTCATAGGCTCCTTGTGCTTTGACTGTAGCCATGTCTGATAGATTTGTGAATTCATTGTTAAATGATTTCACAACTTCTTTTTCTTTGACCTTTGAATCTACTTCATTGATCTGACTAGTTATAACATTCTACAATTTCTCTGTTACTTCAATCAATGATCCTTCAAGGCTTTTTACTTTCTTGTTCTTTCCAATGATTTTATTTAGAGATGAGATCTACTCTATTTGATCATCATCATCAACTTCTTGTCCAAGACTAGTAAAGATGGACTTAGTTTGTGGCTTCTCCACTACTACCTTGGGTGTGGGACTAATTCCTACTTGTTCTTATGTTTCTCCTTGTCTTGCTGCCTCTGTATCAGCTTGTGTTTTTCCTTTCTTTTGTTATCCATCTTCTTCTTGTCTTTTTTCCTTTTCTTCCTCATTCACTTTCATATCTTGTTGTTCCATAGTGAAATTTTCAACAATGTCCTCAAGATTACTGAATGGGTTGTCCTCATTGTTTAAAGTGATGTTTGTTCCTTCCACATTCATTGTTTCATCTATTAGAATGTAAAGTCCACCAAGATAACTGAGAGGGGGGGAAAATCAGTTATCAAATGAATATAAATTTTATCAACTTCAATAGATTTTAACCATGTAAGCAATGTAATCAACAACCATAGAAAGATATACATGCACAATAACACAATGACACAAGATATGTTGACTAGGGAACCTCTTGATCAAAGAGTAAACCCCGGTGGGAATGATGCCCAAAAAAGATGCACTAATATGAATATTCCTTTTGAAAGGATGGACTCTATTGGGAGTCTTATAAAATACATTTAGTACATATGAATCCCTATTAGGAGATTTTGAATCCCTGTTAAAAGATTCTAACTCTATTAGGAGTTATGGAAGACAGAAGGATCCACTGCCCAAACATCTTTAGGGTAAGATCACTAAACTCACTATCCAACTGATCTTTTTATTACTCAACAGAATAATACCAAAATATTACTGACCTCAACAATTCAATACTCCTTCTCTGACTGTGCCAAACCGCACCAACTCCTTCTTCAGATCTCAATACCAGATCTCAGTACTTCGCATATCCTCTTTCAACAATTTTTCTTTCACAATACACTTACATTCATCACATTCCATATTAAAACAAGGAATACATTCCTTCATTTATACCACACTCAAGTAATTAAAAATGAGTCGGCATACAAATTACAAAATAAAAGTTTCCACATGTTACATCAAAATTACACAAAATTGTCAGCTTCCAATCAATATAATTCTTCACTCATGTGACCTCAAATCTTGCACTATCATCCATGTCACTATCAACATGTCTCCAACTGCTCTCTAATGACACATAACCAGATTTCATCCTAATTAGGAGATATCATCCGATTTCCACAAACCACTACTCAGGAATACTGCCTGAATACTGCTTCCACTTATTTCCTCATAACTTCCATGAATAAATGAATTATTATTTGCACTCTTAACCATGATCTAATAACACATCATATAATAAGTCCTCAACTATACATAGCTTCATCTTCAATATCTCAAGTGTTCTAACTCAAACACTGTCTTCTTCTCTGCTAATCTTCAGTAGATCACTGTGTTGACATCAATGACAATCACAGTCATGAATGTAACAAAAAATGCTACAGAATGGCTTCTAATAATCCCCCATAGGATATATCCAAAATTCATTCCTAACAATCTCCCCTATTGGCATTGATGGCAAGATAGATGAAAAAACATTCAAGTTCCATAAATCCAATGATTGCAACACTACTGCTCTAAAAATGCTTCAAGTCTTCTTCATCAATCAAATCTTGCTTCGTTTTCCTATTCGGTTCTCTCCAATAGATGGTACAAATGGTTTTTTCATGTACACTTCTCCCCCATTGACATCAATGACAAAAATTTCATCATTATGTCAACAACAACTTCAATGTCAAAAGACACTGTTAAGAAAATACATTCACTAGATTTCTCATGACTCAGCTCAGATACACATACTCCCCCATAGAGGAAGTACTAACATCCAGTCTAGAAGAAAAATAGGGCTCATATACCATTGGACAAATGCAACAATCTACATCACTTCTCAAAAATAGGTTGGGGTATAACCCCAAGCATACCTCTCAGATACTCAAATGTATCCTTAGGTAAAGGTTTTGTAAATATGTCTGCAATCTACTCCTTTATACTTATGTACTCAAATCTGACTTCTTTCTCTACTACTTTCTCTCTCACTACATGATACTTTATCTCTATATGCTTTGTCTTAGAATGTAACATGGGATTCTTAGACATACTAACTATGCTGGTGTTATCACAATGTATAACAACAGGTTCAAAAAATTTTACTCCAATATCCTTCAACATTTTCTTCATCCAAATTATCTTGTTACAATTGTTTGTTGCTACTACATACTCTACTTCTGTTGTGCTCTATGAAATACAATTCTTCTTCTTTCTTAGCCAAGAAACTAATCTTCCTCCAAGGAAAAATGCTCCACCACTGGTGCTCTTTTTATCATCAATACTACCTCCCCAATCAACATCTGTATATGCACATATAGTAAAATCATTAGATTTTTCATACCACAATCCATACTCAATTGTGCCTCTTAAGTACCGCAGTATCCTCTTTACTACTGCATAATGTGATTCTCTAGGTTCAGCTTGAAATCTTGCTACAATTCCAACTAAATGTACTATATCAGGTCTTGTACGAGTGAAATACTACAATCCTCCAACCATAGATCTGTACTTCTTCTGTTCCACTGCAGGAGTCTCATCTGTGCTAGATAACTTATGTCTAGTTACCATAGGTGTTCCAACTGGCTTACAATTCTCCATTCCAAATCTCTTCAATAAATCATTCAAGTAATTTGTCTGACTTATAAAGATACTATCAATGTTCTATGTTATCTGTAATCCTAAAATTATTTCATTTCACCAATCATACTCATTTCAAATTCAGTCTTCATTTCATATGCAAATTTATCACTGGCTTCATCTTATCCTCCAAAGATAATATCATCAATAAAAATTACTACAACCAACAAACCATTTTCAATTTCTTTTATATATAGGTTGCTATTAGCTATGCCTTTTGTAAATCCTAATTTCAGCAAATAATTATCCAATCTCACATACCAAGTTCTAGGTGCTTGCTTCAGTCCATATAAAACTTTCTTCAGTTTACATATCATGTCTCCTTCTTGAGTTAAAGGAAAACCTTCAGGCTTCTCAATATAAACTTCTTCTTCCAATTCTCCATTCAGAAATGCTGACTTCACATCCATCTAATACACTTTGAATTTCTTAAAAGCTGCATAGGCCAAAAACATCCTAAATGCTTCAATTCTTGCTACTGGTGAAAAAGTTTCTTCATAGTCAATTCCTTCTTGTTGTGAGTATCCTTTACATACCAATCTAGCTTTGTTCCGTACCACTTCTCCTTGTTCATTCATCTTGTTTCTGAATACCCATTTTGTTCCTATAACATTATTATCTTTAGGTCTAGGGACCAATTCCCATGTCTTGTTCTTTTCAATCTGATCTAGTTCTTCTTTCATAGCTTTAATCCAATTTTCATCTTCACAAGCTTAACTAGTAGATTTAGGTTCAATTTGATAAATCAAACATAACTATTCTTGTACCTTATTTTGAGTATGAACTCCTCTATCTATGCTTCCAATAATCTTCTCAACAGGATAATTCCTTGATAGATTCTTGTTAGGCGTCACTATCTTAGATCTTACTTCAGGTGTTAGTTCTTCAATGATCTCCCTATGGCTTTCATTCAACAAATCACTGTCAGTTTCATAAAATAATTCAGTAGTCTCTTGATTAGGTCTAGGCTAAGTTTCTTCATTTGATTCATAATCAAGCATTCTTTCCTGAATTTTGAACTTTTCATCAACTTTAACATTTGCGCTCTCAACAATAGTCTTAGTTCTCTTATTGTAACATCTATAATCTTTTCTCTTCAATGAATATCCAAGAAATATACCTTCATCACTTCTAGGATCAAACTTTCCAATGTCATCATCTCTCTTAATATAACATTTGCTTCCAAAAATTTTAAAATACTTAACTGATGGAGCATGTCCAAACCATAGTTTGTAGGGTGTCTTGTTTGTGTCTGCTTTGATTTGTACTATGTTCATTGTATACACCACTTTGTTCACTTCTTCTCTCCAGAATATCTTTGCTAAGTCATTCTCAAATAACATAGCTCTTGCTGCTTCAATCAATGATCCATTTCTTCATTCTGCAATAGCATTTTGTTCAGGTGTCCTAGGGGCTGAAAACTATCTCTTAATACCATTTACTTCACAAAAGATGTTAAATTATTTAGAAGTAAATTCTCCACCTCTATCTGATCTCAAACATTTAATCTTCATTCCATATTCATTCTCAGCTTTACTCTTAATGATCTTAAACCTATCAAATGCTTCAGATCTTTCTTTAAGAAATGCAATCCACATCATTCTTGTAAAGTCATCAACAAGAATCATAAAATACCTTTCTCCATAGAATCCTCTAGTCCTTGTAGGACTACTCAAGTTTGTATGAACAATCTCCAACTTCTCTGTTGTTGTAAACTTCTTGCTGGGAAATGAGCTTCTCTTATGTTTAGCTATCACACATTCCTTGCACATCATGTTAGTAGGCTTCATAATTTTAGGCAAATGTCTTACTGCAAGTGTAGTACTCACTTTCACAATTTTATCAAAGTTTATATGACAAAATCTTCTGTACCATAACCAACTGTCATCAATCTTAGTAATCAAACATGTGGTCTCATTAGGATTCAACTGAAATACATTACCTCTAGTTCTAGATCTAGTACCAATCAAATTTTCATCTCTATCATTTATCACACATATTTTCTCAGTAAACCAGACTTGATATCCCTTATCAACTAACTATCTAACACTCAAAATATTATGTTTCAAACCATCCATAAAGTAAACATCGTCAATATTAGTCTTTCCATCAAGAGTAATAGATCCTATACCTTTAATCAGACAAGGTGCATTATTTCCAACTCTAACAACTCCTCCATCATAATTTTTAAACTTTAAGAAATTTTTCATGTCTCTAGTCATATGATGTGAACAACCACTATCTATAATCCAATCAACTTTCTTTTCTACTTGAGAAACTAAAGCCTTTTCTTCCTTAATTTCAATTTCAGGATTTTCTTCTTTAATTGCTACAAATCCTATATCATCATTTTTCTCAGTATCACTTTCACTCAAGGATTTCTCCAAACTAGTTCCAAGTTCTTCATCATTTTCATAGTTACATTCTTTAGATCTTCCAGGATTAAAGTTCTTCCTATACTTCTTGACTCTCTTAGGACATTTAGATGCAAAACGACCATATTCTTGACAAGCCCAACATTTAAAAATTTTCTTACTGTCTAGTTCTCTTTTCACAAGCAAGGAAATACCTTCTTCAATATTCATGTCTTCTTCATTTCTAGATCTATTGTTGCTAGCATAATCTCCACTCACACTGATGCTTCTTGACAAAGTAGGATGAACACTAAGAGCATTGAATGTTGTCTCCATTCTAGGCAGGTCTCCTGATAACCTTAGGTTCATTTATTCTACTTCCAATCTTCCAAGAAGTTTCTCTCTTGTAAAGTTCATAGTACAAGGTATGACTTGTTCAATCATCTATGTTGTTTGCTTAAATGCAAGAGTCAATGTCCTTAGAATTTTCCATATCACTTCATTCTCTATGTTTGTTCCACTACAAGATTGTATACCTGTAACAATCTCTGACATTCTACCAATATAGCTTCTAACAGATTCATCTTCCATCATTCTTATATCTTCAAATGCGCATATCCAATTATGTAATCTAACTTTCTTAGCATGTTCATCACCTTCAAAATTAGAATGTAAAGCTAACCAAATTTCATGAGATGTTTTCAAATATTTTACTTGACTGTACTGATTCTCCGGAAGGGCTGACAAGAGTACTTCTCTAGCAAGTATGTTACACATGAATATATCTCCTTAATCACTCATACATGTTTCAATGTTATCCTCATCAATGATAGTCTTCTCATTCTTTGTGATCAACCAATAACCTAGTCCTAAACATAGTAGATGCGTCTTCATCTTTTTTTCCAACTGTCAAAATTTACTCCATCAAAGTTAGGGCTTTCTTTCTTTGAAATTCACCATGGATCTCCTTAAGCTATTAAATTTTTTTTTCAAGGACCTGTTGCTCTGATACCAATTGTTAGAAATTAAAGTCCACCAAGATACCTGAGGAGGGGGGGGGGTGAATCAATTATCAGATGAATATAAATTTTATCAACTTCAATATATTTTAACCATGTAAGCAATGTAATCAACAACCATATCAAGATATACATGCACAATAACACAATGACACAAGATATGTTGACTAGGGAACCTCTTGATCAAAGAGTAAACCCTAGTGGGAATAATGCCCACAAAAGATGCACTAATATGAATATTCCTTTTGAAAGGATGGACTATTTTAGGAGTCTTATGAAATACATTCAGTACATATGAATTCCTATTAGGATATTTTGAATCTCTGTTAAAAGATTCTAACTTTGTTAGGAGTTATGGAAGACAGAAGGACCCATTGCTAAAACAACTTCAGGGTAAGATCATTGAACTCACTATCCAACTGATCTTTGTATTACTCAAAATAATAATACCAAAAGATTACTAACCTCAAAAATTCAATACTCCTTCTCTCACTATGCCAAACCACAGCAACTCCTTCTTTAGATCTCAATACCAGATCTCAGTACTTCACATATCCTCTTTCAATAATTTCTCTTCCATAATACACTTACATTCATCACATTCCATATTAAAACAAGGAATACATCCTTCCTTTATACCACACTCAAGTAATTACAAATGAGTCAGCATAAAAATTACAAAATAAAAGTTTCCACACATTACATCAAAATTACACAAAACTATTGGCTTCCAATCAATATAATTCTTCACTCGTGCGACCTCAGATCTTGCGTTGTCATCCATGTCACTATAAACATGTCTCCAACTTCTCTCTAACTACACATAACCAGATTCCACCTGAATTAGGAGATATCATCTGATTTCCACAAACCGCTACTTAGGAACACTCCCTGAATACTACTTCCACTGATTTCATCATAACTTCCATGAATAAATGAGTTATTGTTTGTGCTCTTAACCATGATCTAATAACACATCATAGAATAAGTCCTCAACTACGCATAGCTTCATCTTCAATAGCCCAAGTGTATTAACTCAAAAACTGTCTTCTTCTTTGCTAATCTTTAGTAGATCACTGTGTTGACATCAATTACAATCACAGTCATGTATGCAACAAAAAATGCTAAAAAATGGATGATAATAATCCCCCATAGGATATATCCAACATTCATTCCTAACATCATCTTCAATGTTGATTGATGGTAGTGGTGAAGGACTTTTCTATTCCTCGGCATCCAATGCTTGATCTGATGCACTTGTGTGCTCACTAGGGCCTAAGGTCATTACCTTTATAACTGCCTATTAAGTTTCTTTGTTAACTTCCTCATAGTTCCCTGTCATTATCGAGATGGTTCTCCTCTTCATTCTTAAATGATTATTGAGACTTTTCAAAATTTCTTTGAAATGATCTTCATCTTTAATGTCACAAAGCTTTCTTACATAGTTCTCTCTTATGTTTTTATCTTCTTCTTCTGCTCTTTTCTTTCTGTTTACTAACTTTTCAAAGAGCTCATCAGGAATCTTCCCTTGAATACTGTCAAACTTTTTATTAGACAAAATCATATGCCTGACAACTGCATTTTCTAAGTTCATTTCTCATAGTATTTATTCATTTTAGAGAAATCTCCTTCATTAATGATTAGGGCATTTCCTTTTTCTATCTCTAGCTTCCATTTATTCTTACTACCTCCATTATCTTCATCATCTTTTACTTCAGATACCTTTCTTTGGACTAGGGTAACTATTGTTTTCTGTCTCTTTCCTAGTCCACTTGCCATTTATTTTACTCTTGTAGCTGGTGGAGTGGTGGAGGTTCTAGTTGATTTCCTTATTTCCTGTACCTCTTCAACTTTTACCACTTTTTCTAAATCCTAAGTATCCTCAACAACTGATGATAGGGGTGGAACAGGCAAAAATTCTTTTTGTCCAATGTCTCTAATTGCTGTTGCAATCTGCTTCACAACTAGAAATTCATGTTCTTTCATTCCAGTATCCTTAAGAATTTTCTTAATGGTGCTATCAACTCTCTTTTTGACCAATTTCTCTTCATGCAGAGACTTCATGGAGTTAAATTTCTCCTCATAAGTTCCAAATCTAGAGTTGTTCATATCCATCTTGTGTTTAAGTAATCTTGTCACATATTCTTCTACATCAACTTCTGAAACTTTATATCTAAGAGGATCTATAAACTCAACTCTCGGTTCTACTGCTTTAATAAAAGTAAAATCAGTGTCAACCATTAAACATATTTCATTTTTGTACTTTTCTACGATAGCTTGTGGAATCCTTGACCTTTTCTTCATTTGATTTTGAAATGTTTTGATTACCAATGTTGCACTCTCATTAACCTTGTCTATAGGGTGTCTTAGATACACCTTGTTGATTCTGTCTGTAGTAGTCATGTCATCATTCCAATCATCTCCAATAGTGTATGGAAATCTTCTTAATAAATGAAAAAACATGTATGTTATCAGAGATGAAAATTTAAACTGTGAGTTCTTGGTTTTTTTTTTATCTTCTCAAGGTTCTCAAAGAACTAAATTCTTAGATTTTCACACATATCTATTTGAATTTTATCAACGCACATCAAATATGTTGCATGAACCATTCCAATTGCCATTTCATCTTCTCTAGAGTTTGCACAAAACTTAGATGTTAAGATCTTGTAAACAAATCTAACATCATCTTGTAATATATTGTTGATTACTATCCCTCTACCATTATAGGATGACTTGGTGTTGTCCAATATAA
Source organism: Chamaecyparis obtusa (assembly GCA_027943335.1). Classification (NCBI taxonomy): domain Eukaryota; kingdom Viridiplantae; phylum Streptophyta; class Pinopsida; order Cupressales; family Cupressaceae; genus Chamaecyparis; species Chamaecyparis obtusa. The sequence continues at coordinate 2,541,123 of BSBK01004369.1, forward strand.
TCTTCTTTACATTTTTCTCATTAAAGGGTATGACTCTAGTTTTAGACAAACGGTTACCTCATGAATTAGGTCTGTAGTGATATTAATCACTCTGTCATCTAGCCAAAAATTCCCATTGTGAATTTTTCTTAAAATGATTTTAGTGCATTCATCATCATCAAATTTAGTGTAGTGAATACTTCACAATTTCATTATCCTTCAGATGTTCAAACCCTACTTTCAATGACATATCCTGATTATATAACTTATCATATTCCTTATTCATAGTACTCTCACTAAAGGTTTCAAATTTGCACCTTAGATAACTTCTTACATCTTCTAGATGTAAAACTCTGTTTGATACAGATGACAATGCAAGACTAGGGTCTTCTTCCAAGGGTTCTACTTGTTCACTTTTAATTATAGGTCTAATTATATCCCTTACATGATGAATAAGTGATACATCCATGATTTCTACAAAAGCTTTAACTGCTTGATATATTTTCTCATTAAAATACCTCAAATTTGTGATTTAGGGCTTTGCGTAGATCTGACATGAAATTCTTTACCAAATCCAACAAACTAATCTCAATCACCACTGTATTGATCTTCTTATCACTTGTAGTTGCTTGAATGATCAAATAATACTGATCATAATCTTTTAATCTTTCAATCTTTCAAGATTCTGACATCACATTCAATTCATTTGCCGCTTCTTTCCAAAAATTTGTTCCTACTTTCCTGCAAAACTTCACACTTCTCATGAACTCACATACATTCATATTAGATCATGCACTCTTAATTATAGCATCATTATATCACATACTACCTTACATTAATTGCGCAAGACTCAATTTATTCTACACTAATTTCTACAATATCCTAAGTTCCTATTCTAATACATTCTTTATTAATCAAGTTCTTTGAGATGGGTTAGGAAGTGATTCACACTTACTATCAAATACTTCACCTATCTAATTACCTTGTGTACTGAGTGTGTCTCCTTGATCTGTGGCTTTAACAAATTTTATTTCTTCTGAATTACTACAACATCCTTTCTGAATGTTGATTGCATTGTCATTTCTCCTTGTATAGCTTCTAGGATTAGGGTTTCTAATGTTGTTCATTCTATAAAATCTTATTATATGACCAAATTTGTTACATATCTGAAAAACTAATCCATTGTTTTCATATCTCGGTCTTGTCTGACTAATTTGTGATCTATAATTCCTACCAATGTGTCCAATCTTGTTGCATCTATAACACACAACTCCATTTCTTCTATTCATATCTTTAGTAAGTCTCTTATTGGCATGGTTAGTATCTCTAAATATTCTACTACTATTATCATTAGATCTAGGTTTCTTACAATCAATAGCTCTATGTCCAAAACTATGACAATTATAACAATAACCATTGAGAGGTTTAAATTTCTTACTTGTGCAATCTTTCTTCATATGACCAAAAGTATTACATGCAAAAAATATACCTTTGAATTCTCTTTGTGTATCTTTAGGTGGTTCATCTTCTTTAGGTGGATTAGGTATGTCTTCATATTTGTTAGCTTCATTAGATTTATTTTCATCTTTGTTCTTAGAGACTTTCAGATCTAGTTCCTTTCTTTCTTCACTTATCTTAAATGAGTTAAATCTAAGACCAGTTTTATCATAAAATGGCTTTTGATAAGCCATTTGTTCGTCAATCTTCTCACTGGTGGAATACAGTTTCTTAAGATGTTGTTTAGTTTGTGTCAATTCACCTTTCACAATTGTATTATACTTTTCAAGTTCAACATACTGTAATTTAGTTTTCTCAAGTTTAGATGTCACTTTACAAAGTTTACACTTCAGATCTTCATTTTCAGATTTTAGATTTGATTCATTCTTGTTGTTTCCATCTTTTAGACTTAATTTTAGATCTACAATCTTTAATTCATGTTTAAGGATCTCATTTTGTTTCTTCAAATTTGAAATTTCATCACAATCTTCGATTTGAATTGTAGGTTCTTTCTTTGATTTTAGTTCTTCCAACTTTTCTTTTAGCTTTTTCAATGAAGTCATTTTCATCATCATATTTTCCTTTCAGAGTATCTCTTTCCTTAGTAAGAATATCAATCTATTCAAGAGCTTCTTCAAGATTCTTCTGTAATTGATCCATATCCATAGAGATCTTACTCAAGCTACAAGGCTTTCTCTGAATAACTTTCTTTTGAGTAACTAAGCTCTGATACCAATTTCTTGAAATAGGGAATACTAAGAGGGGGGGTGAATTAGTATTCTACAAACTGTTACTTTTTCCCAATTATAGATATAATAAATCAACTTGATGCTTGCAAAATAAAGTAGACTAAATAACATGAAAAGTAGTAAAGCAAATGAACTCATAACAACATATTTGTTCTCGAGGAAACTCTAGCCAAGGGAAAACCCCAATAGGGATGATACCCACAACTGATCCACTAATCAAAAGTATTCGATTAAAGAAGTTGACCATGTTAGGAGTATATTACATACATATAGTGTCTCTGTCCGGATTAAAGGACTCTAGGCCTTGTTAGAAGCCTCAATCCTGCTAAGAGTTGGTATACAAAATAGAATGACTACAAGATGAGCTCACTTCCCAAAAATGTAATGTATAATGATATCTGATTACAAAGGGTAAGGTACATAACCTTTCACTACTGCCGAATAGCTTTCCTATTTTGATTTAGCTTTCTAGCTTCTTCGCTTTCATATACAAAGTCTGCTTGCTTTCTTCTATATCATATATCTTCACACCATATCATTACATTATCTTATTACATCAAGCATATATCTTCACATCACATGCTTCTTACATAAATACAAGTGATGAAGGGTGCTCCCCTTAATACCACAAACATATAACAAAAACAAAGAAACAACAACAATATGCAAGAATAGAAAATGGGCTTCTTATTATCTCCACAAATGTGGAATTACAAACTTTCAGAATTACAATATGCAAAGCCACATGGGCATTCCCTTACAATATTCTATAGGACAAAGCCTCGAATCATTACCCAAATCTACCCAGAACTGTCCTGAACTACCTAAGACAACACTACGGGCCTTCCTTATATAGGCAATTTTCACCACCTGAGAAGGTTCCAAAAATTTAGCCTTCTAGGGCCGACCAAACTTAGAATTATTTTATTTTTACAATTATTACAATAGGGTCGGCTCAAAGAAAATACAAAATATGTTTTTAGGTAGCCCAACTTCCAGAGGCCATAACTTTTTAACCGTAGCTCCGTTTTTCTATTGTAACCACTTTTCAGAAATGCCATGATGAGATCTACAGTGCCTGACACGCACTAGCGCTAGTCAGTTGGTGGTTGATCATGATTTGGAGCTTCTAAGGCCTTCAAAATTGACCTGAAAGATTTCATACCAAAAAATCCAAATAACTTCACCGATACAGATGATGTGGCAATGAAACTCAACTGGTAGGTTGAAATGACTGAGATGAACCTCCAACTGTGAAATTAGAACATTCTGAGATCATATAACCAACTTACTAAAAATAGTAAGTTTCCATAAATAGAAGCTCTGCACAAGATAGCCCTTATTGAATAAAAAAACAAAAATATTTTTGGGTGATGCAAGATTTCTCTTACACCCAAGATCCTCCTGCATCAGACACCCGGGGTAATTTGACAAGTGACCCTATCATGACTCAGGTGTGTGGAGGAAAACCAAGATGGTTAACCTCCTCCTTTGTTAGCCATGATGAATCTTCAATAGGTCATTCTTTCCATTTGACCAAATATTGTTCATATGTCTTGTTCCTTGTGCTTCTGCCAACATGACTATCCAGTATGTCTTCAATCTCCTTGATATTTGAACTGGTTGCTAGAATACTCCACTATGCTGCTGTAACCTCATCTTCAACACCTCCTTCATGATACACTGTTAGATCTGAAATATTAAATAATGGTGAAATATTCAATTTGGTAGACAATTCTACCTCATATGCATTTTCTAAATCATGCTTCTTTAGTATCTTACATGGCCCAAACTTCTTCAATTTCAACTTGTTATATGTACCAATTGGAAATGGCTCCTTCCACAAATGAACCATGACTTCACCTCCAACCTGAAACTCTTTATGCCTCCTTTTCAGATCTTCCTTAGCCTTATACTACACATTCATCTTGGTAATATGCTTCCTCACCTCCTCATGGATGTTCTTCAAATGTTCTACAAAATCCTCAGCTTTAGCACTACTTATTTCTCCTTTATCTATCTTCCTTAACTCAGATGCATTTTTGGGACTACTTCCATATACAATCTATGGATGATGTGATGAACTAAACTTCAAATCTATCTTTAACTCTTCACTTTCTACTAGTGTCATTCTGTGTGCTTCCATATCTGACAAACTGGCTCCTAGAATCAAGTCCATCTGATGATTGATCTTTCTTACTGGTGGTAATCCATCAGGCACATTATCAGATACAATATCCTGAAACTCATTCAATAATTTTGCAACTTCTACAGGTACATCTTCTACTTCCTCTTTCCTAACCTTTGGAATTAAGGTAAAACACATATGCTCATGCCACATACCATCTAATAAATTTTCTCTATCAACAAAAGTTATTCTTGCATTACCACATACCTTTTCTTCTATTTCTTTCAATGGTTTTAGCTTATGTTGCACTCCATCCTTTGTCAAGGAATAGGTATTCGCATGACCATCATGTACAACACATCTATCAAATTGCCAAGGTCTACCCAAAAACATATGACATGCATCCATAGATATGATATCACATAGTACCTCATCATGGTACCCACCAATCTTGAACTTAACTAGGCACTGTTCACTGACCCTGACCTTGTGGTCATCCTGCACCCAGGCAACCCGATATGGATGTGGATGTTTCTGCCTCTTGATCTTCAAAATTTTCACCATCTCTTCTGACACCAAATTATCAGTACTACCACTATCAATAATCACATCACAACACTTACCCTCACATTTTCACCTGGTGTGAAATAGGCTCCTTCTTTGCTTAGGTTCATTCTCACCACTCAACAAGACTCTTCTGTTGATCAATGTTTCTCCTCTTTCAGTATCTTCAAAATTTGATGATCTGGCATCTTCATCTACATGTGCAACTCTAGCCTAGCCTTCATTCCTCCTATCTATCCTTCCTTGGTGTTGAGGACATTCAAATGCCCTATGGCCTTCTTCTCCATAGTGAAAACATGTTCCACGGAAGCCTCCTCTTCCTGAACCTTATCCTCTTCCTCTCTGATCTCTATTGTTCTGATCTTGGAAATGATTGAAATTATGTCCTCTCTGATTTTGACTATTACTGGCCTCATCCTACTTTTTTCGATCTTCATTTTGATCTTCATATAACCATCCACGAGATCTTCCATCATGACCTCTTCCGTTTTGTCTTCTCTCAAACTTCTTGTTCAACTTTTCCTCTACTTTTAGGGAAACATGGTATGCCTCTTCAATATTGTTCATTCAAACCAGATTCAACTCCTCCTAAATAATTGGCCTCAACCCATTAAGGTAATGGGAAACTTTCTCCTTATCAGCTTCTGCATGTCTTGTTTTGATGAGGATTTGATAGAACTCCTCTATATACTCTTGAACAGATCTTCCTGCTTGCTTCAAAATTTGCATTTTCCTCAGTAGGTCAAGCTCATAGTCAACAAGAATGAACTGTCACTTTAATTTATCCACCATCCAATCCCATCTTGTGATTTTATCCTTTCCTCTTCGATTTCACTCTAATTGAATCTCCTACCACCAAATCTTCGCATGACCCTTCAGTCTGGCCTTCGCAAACTTGACCCGATTAGGATCCTTGATATCTTCATACTCAAAATATTCTTCACATTCATTAATCTAGTCGATCAATTCCTCTATGTTAAGATTTCTAGAAAATGTCAGAACCTCAATCTTAGGTCTCTTCCCGATCTTTGAAATGGCCCAAAAAAGTCTTTCTTCTTCTTGATTCAAAACTTCAACTTGTCCTTCTTGATCTTCTTCTTCTTCAGCTTCATCCTCGCTTTCGTCACTGACATTAAGATTCATTCCTCTATGAATCTCCTCTTGCAATACTCGCACTTGTCTCTATAGTTCCCTAACCTTAGGTGTTACAACACCAGCTCTTCTGCCACATTCCCTTCATGGAGGCATTTTCATGCTTCTCGCTAAAACCCTAACCATGGTCTTGGTGCAAACTGCCTCATAGTCGGTGATCTATTTACATAGAAACCCTAACCCACGATCCTAGTGCAAATTGTCTCATAGTCGGCGATCTATTTACACATTCAGGAACTCCTACTCTAATACCACTTGATGAAGGGTGCTCCCCCTAATACCACAAACACATAACAGAAACAGAGAAACAACAACAATATGCAAGAATAGAAAATGGGCTTCTTATTATCTCCACAAATGTAGAATTACAAACTTTTAGAATTACAATATGCAAAGCCACATGGGCATTCCCTTATAATATTCTATAGGACAAAGCCTTGACTCATTACCCAGTTCTACCCAAAACTGTTCTGAACTGCCTAAGACAACACTACAAGCCTTCCTTATATAGGCAATTTCCACTGCCCGAGAAAGTTCCAAAAATTTAGCCTTTTAGGGCCGACCAAACTTAGAATTATTTTATTTTTACAATTATTACAATAGGGTCGGCTCAAAGAAAATACAAAATATGTTTTAAGGTAGCCCAACTTCCGGAGGCCATAGCTTTTTAATCGTAGCTCCGTTTTTCTATTGTAACCACTTTTCAGAAACGCCATGACAAGATCTATAGTGCTTCACACATGCTAGCGCCAGTTAGCCAAGGGTCGATCATGATCTAGAGCCTCTAAGGCCTTCAAAATTGACCTGAAAGATTTCATACCCAAAAATCCCAATAACTTCACTGATACAGATGATGTGGCAATGAAACTGAACTGGAAGGCTGAAATGACTAAGATGAACCTCCAACTGTGAAATCAGAACATTCCGAGATGATATGACCAACTTACTAAAAATAGTAAGTTTCCATAAATAGCAGCTCTGCACAAGATAGCCCTTATTGAATACAAAATTTTTTTTTTTTTGGGGTGATGCAAGATTGCTCTTACACCCAGGATGCTCCTGCATCAACAAGTTATTAAGAATAATAGCTTTACAATCGGCTTTACAAAGCATAAACTCAAAACTAACTTCTGCTACCCAAGAGTTAACATCTAGGATGTCATCCCTTGTATGGTTAAGTCATTATTTTGATAAAAAAAATAATCCCTTAACTATTTTACTTGTTCTATCTTCTTACTCTGCTCAGTCGCCTTTAATTCTGTTTCAGTAATCTTGAAATAATTTCTTCTATATATGTCATACAGACTTGCAATTCTAGATGTGTCTTTTTCATAGATAGAATTATCCATGTTCAAGTGCACATAGACTAAACTTTCTTCTATCATCATCGCAATCCAAAACTATCTCTAGTTAGACTGGAAAATACTTGCGCTCTAACATAAATATTTTATGTCATAGTGCGATCTTCATACTAATTATATGTTGCCATAATGACAATAACTTGATATTCAAATTAGCCAAATTGCCAACATCTATCACCTTATTACTTATAATGTTAAGCCTTTATCCATAGAAGGTCAAGAGTTAGGATATGTTCCACTTTCTATTAGTGTTAAACTTTCATTGCCTATCTTTGTTCCTATGTCTAGCATTCCTACATATAAACCTTCTCTTGTGACCATATCTTTGAAAGTTTCAAATCTTTTCAATGTGAGTCTTTCTAATGCCTCTGATCCATCTATTTCTATGAGTGTTCCACCTATTTCATCTTCCTACTATAGTTCCAATTATTCCTCTAGTTACTTCTATTGTACCTGTTGCTTCACACTCTTTCCACAGTGTATCAAATGTGTATATCCTCCCATTTCTTCTTATCACTCCACCATCATTAGTCTTGCTCAAATTGTTTCATCCTTACAAAAATAGCTTGCTTCCTTGACTCAATGTAAGTTTAATGTTCCTACATGTGACATGGGAAATCCTTTTTCCTTAGACATTATCTCCATGCTTGTCCCTCAACAATTTGATAAAACATCACCTTGAGAATTACAATGTTAAGGGTGAGCCTGTGACTCATGTTAAGACATTTCAAATTCTATGTAGTGACTATACCCATGACCATAAGATTATGGATAAGTTTTTTTCTAGGACCTTGTTGGGAGTATTCTTAAATTTCTGAAGTTTTTGTCCAAACGTTGGTTTAGTCCTTTGGTCTGTGAAGTTATCCTAGGTACAAGTGCCAGAATGTCTTAAAAAATTGTCATAACCCTATTTCAAAATTCCTTACCCTAGGTATTGTCCTTGAAGAATTTTGAATTCATGTCAAAAACCCCAAAATGTTTGCCATTTTCAAAATAAATTGTAAGTCAATTACTTTATTTATTTTCGAGCGTTACTTTTTAAGTCACTTAGGTCCATTAAAGAGCACATGTGTTTATTTTTACACGAGGGTTATATTTCTTCCTAAGTCTAGACCCTCGGTACAATAAATAACATTTCTTATGAACCAATTACCTTCTAATGTTTCAAGTTCATCCAACCGTGAATCTTCAAAGAAGATCTAACGACGGTCGTATAATCACATGGAATATTTCCAAGCCATGCGAACATGCGAAATAACCATTGATCTTATAACAAAAGCCTGATGCGGAAACAAGGTGGGACCACTGACAAGTATCTCACAAGTGGCGGCTTTCTATTTGTCGAGAACAGTAGGGCCAGTAACAGAAGAATCTCTGAGGGTTTAAAACAGTACATGGAAGATCGGACGGCTGTCATATAATCGCATGGGATCTTCCAAGCTATGTGATTATGCGATAGGCTGTTGATCTTGCATTGAATCAAGTGTGATTCTCTGGTGAAACATTTTGACAGATGTGCATAAATGATGTTTTCTCATTGGTTAGCTTCAGCAGACACCGGTGCTCGAAAAGAAAGAAAGTACCTGACATTCTCCCAGGTGTTGCAAACGTGGAATTTCTTTATTGACAAAGGCAAGGTGGGACTGGTGGCTTAAAAGAAGACAGTGACAGTGAGTGGTAACAGGTTTTCACATGTTCGCATAAGCTTCTTTTAAGCTATACGATCATGCGAATAGCATTTCATGTTAACGGAGGAAGTTACAAGAGACCGCCAAAGACATAAAGGTAATGTGACGGTTAGTCACATGTTCACATGAGTGTTTTTTACACCATGTGATTATGTGATAAGCTGTTGGATCATCTGCTAATAAAGATCGACGGTTCTCATTCAAACTAAAGATAAAATGGTGCAAAGTGAGGCTACCCGTTGAAGAAGTGACAGTTCACTCTTCCGGAAGAGTAATTGTTTCAATCCTGCTAAATTAATTATTGACAGGACTACTTTAAGTGGCTCATATATTAGAATTTTGCACACTTTCAGAAGCACAAAGAGATCAAAATTCATAGAGATTCAGGCGTGAAGATTTCTGAGGTTTGGTTGCTATTCCTGGGTGGTTTCTGAGAAAAAAGGATGGTAAAATTCTTGTGCGATTTGCTTCCTTACTAAAAGAATCACAGCTCTGTGTTTAGTCTATCTTGCAAAGGTTTCTTTTAAAGATAAACCTTAAAATAGCCCCAAAGAAAGAATTTTCAGGTAAAATAGAGTATAGTGAAAGAGGTTTGCACGAAGATTTATTGCAGTTACTTCCCGGCTCTTCCACTACCCTGGTGAAGAATAAGAGTTTGATTCCCAAAGACGCTAGGGTAAAAATAGCAGAAGGTTTATATGACACGGAAAGTTTTATTAGAGAGGCCAAGATTGGTACTATCAACGCAAGAGGTGACTCTGATACCACAAGACTGAAATTATTCAAAGTAGGTTTTAGTCAGAGAAATGCCCCTCACCCTGCAAGCAATATATGGCAGTCTGACTTAGGAAAACTTGTCGTGCCTAGTGTCTTTTTAGATGTAGATTTGATGACCCAGGTTGCAAAAAATTATGATCCAATCACTAAAGAAATTAGGGATGCAAAGGGAGTGTTATTGTTTAAAGTTTCGGCTGAAGAAATCAGGAAGATGTTCGGGTTAAGTGAACCCTCAGAAAGTTTGGAAAGCATTAACTTTGAAGAACTAAGGCAAGTATACAATGCACAAAGGAACTATTATAGAGGCAAGTTGTTGAAGGATTTCTGCACCAAAATTGGGAAAATGGTTGTTGTGGGGCAGAACACTCTGGAGCCTTTTAAAATAGAATATTTTGATCTCAGAGCTAGGGGTGCATATTGGTCATTGTGTCAGGTTTTTGGAGAAGATGTTAGTGAAAGGATGCCAATACACTTGATGTGCATGATGATCCAAATTTTACATGCACACGTGTCTATCACTTTTGATTTTGCTCCTTTCATTACTGAATTAATCCATAATGGATTACTAAAGATTCAAAAGAATGAAGGTGACAGACCCTTTTGTTGGTACTCTTTCATAATGTACATCTTTATGTTCAAAGGAGCAAGCTATTTTGAACAAGAAATGGAATTGGTGAGAAATAAGGATGGTGAAGACATGCCAGTCCAACTGTGGAGCCTCACAATGACCTGGGATAAGAAGGATCACAGTTTCATCAATTTTGATAAACATTTTGCAGCTAGACTCAGGAAGCTGTTTGTTTTAGATAACCCAAGAATCCCACCAATGTTAGCACAGCTTGTTAGGCCAAACCAGTTTGCTAAGAACTTGAACATCGTACACAATTGGGGAGATGTTATTTTCTACAATGTATGAACTGTTATCAGGTTGTATGGTTTTAGGAGGACCCCTTTTATATTGCCCTATCAAGTACCCCTTAGGATTGGAATTGTAGAGTTCTTGAGGCAATTAGGAGATATTGAGGAGTGTGCTCTCACTAGGAAAGGCAAGGGAAATTTATTCCCAAATGTTACCATTGCCCATCAATTCATAATTACCAAGGGTGGATGGGTCTAAATGGATAAAATTTTGGCTCCATACCATATGGCTACTGCAATTGCTAGAACAGCAAATCCAGAAGGTTTCTATAATGAAATGTTTAAAAAGAGAGCCAAGTGTGCCATGATCAACCATATTTTTAATTTCCTTGAAGATATCATCAGGAATGTAGCAAAGATACAGGAACAAGAGGTTATGAAAGAAAAATGGTTGGTATACAAGAAGACGCTAGATTTTATCTGGTAATTTGATTCAGGATGGGATCCCCTGAAAAGCATAACTCCAATGGGGAAGAAAATAGACACTCTCATGAATTGTTTTCAGGATATTTTCCAGACTTTAAATGAGAAAAAGGAAAAGGTTATGAAGGATGATCCAGAAAAGGCTAGACAATTGTTGAGCAAGCCTGTGTTTGCAAAAGGGTTACCCCCGGGAAGATATATGGTACAAAAGAAGACTGGTTACAATGTGGTGATACCAGAATAGAGCCAGCAAAAGTAGATGGATAAAAGGGATATCCCATCAACCTCACAACAGATTGGAAACCAAAAGGAGATTATGGAGATCCCCGATTCTCCTCCTCAGACTTCTGAAGATATAATTGATTCTCCACCCCCATCAAAATGGAAAAGGTTGGAAGAGAGACCTGCTCATGTGGAAAAGGAGTACTCCCCATCATAGTCTCCTATAACAATTTTTGATGACCAAGAGATTGTAGAACAAGTACAGCAAGTAGATGCTCTAGGTCAGATCTTTATGACTTATGAAGAAGTAAATGAGGGAGTGCCAGAGCTACTAGAAGAACCTAAGTTGGATATAATAGTAGGGGAGTTAGCAGGTACTGAATTGGACCCTGTAATCAAGCAAGCTTGTGAAGAATTTTTGGTTGATGACAGTTTTTTTAAAACTAGGGCCTTTATGCAGTTTCTTTGGAAATTAAACATCAAACAATTTCAAGAAATCTATGAGAAGAGACATGAAGAGAATCCGGAGAAGGATTTACAAGTTATAGAGGAAGAAGTGAAAATAGAGATGACTGCAAAGTTTAAACAAATCACTCCAGAACAGGGAAGAGATATGGTAAAGATGTCAGGAGTACTGATCCTCCCAGAATGGGATATAGCTGATGCAGTAGTGTTTGATGCAGCCAGAAAACAAACTACTCCTCTCCATAGGACTGTAGAAGAAGCAAAACAAGCTGTTAAATGAGTCACTTTCAGTGATAATCGTCAAGCATTGGTAATGTGGTCTTTCAGGAAGAATGAAAGTGATAAAGGAAAGAAAATTGTCAAAGATGACCTCTCAGGGAGTTTAATTGTAAGAAGAGTTACTGATACATCTTTGGTGGAAGCATCAGGTATGGTAATGGCCACGACACAATTAATAGCAAAGGTGGCAGAAAAGGAAGCTAAAGAGAAGGATGAGCTCATTACAAAATTGGAAACAGTCTTGAAGGTTTATGGTGAGATGAAATAGGGGATTCTTGAGAGAGATATTCTGATTGTAGATTTAAGAAAGAAATTGGGAGAACAGGGCCCAATACAATTATCAGAGAAAATTCAGATAGCTTCCTCCTCTGCAGGGCCTTCCTCATCAAGCCCTATTATTGAACTTCCCCCTTCCCCTTCTCCTTCCTTCATAGATGAAGAGGATATTGATCAAAAGGTGAAGAATATGTTAGGTGATAAGATAAAAGGTGTTGTGTCACATTTTGTTGCAAAGGTGAGACCTAAAGAAATATACAAATCTACAAAACAATTGGCAGATGTCTTAGTGACTTTTTAGAAAGAGGTGGCAACTATGGACAAAATTTTGGAAAGATGGACTGCAAGGAAAGATACTCTGAGGTCATGGTTTGATCAAAATAAAGATCAGTGTGTGGTAGATATTGAGCTTGCAAGTACTTACAGGGTTATCAAGGATCTTTTTGACTTTGAGGTAAACAAGGAGAGTATAAGAAGAAGGTCAAAAATCTTAAGAACAAGATATTTCCAAGATTTCCAAATTTTCCCTAGTCTTATTAAGGTAGATGGGGTAATCAAGGATAAAGGTCAATGGATGGAGCAAATAGATAGACAAGTACTGACTAAAATAAATGACATTGTAGGTACAGATGATAATACCCCATTTGTATACTTTATTGAACTCCTTCAGGATGCTAGGTTATACTTTGCTAATGTGAGAATAGAGGTTCATCAGTTGGTTGCTGAGTGGGAAAAGTTGTCCCCAAAGAAAGATGAGGTCCTTGCCTTTCATTGGCCAAGTGAAGAAACCTACATGACTTGGGAATCCACATATCTATCAGGAGATTCAGAAGAAAGGGCAATTAGGTGAAGAAGTGGCAGGTGTTAGTATTCCAAACTTTTGAAAGTCAAGGTAAAAAGGGACAAAAATGTTAAACAAGTTATCATAGACACGAATGTGACACCTGGCCAAATAGAGTTGTAGATGGCATCTGATCTAGAAAATGAGGGAGAGCAAGTTTCAAACAAAGAATGATGTAAATTAGCTGGATGGTGGTCATCACTCATGCAACAAATTTAGCAACTGCTCTAAAATATCTTTAGACAAAGATGCCACCTGCGGGATTGTTGGAAATAGATATTTGTAATCTGTTGTTGCAAAAAACTTTCTCTATTTGTAATCTTGTTTTTAGTGCAAGATCTTTTAACAGCCATCTGAAGCTTGTTGCATCCTTTTGAGGATTCCAAGATGGCTGATTGGTATAAGTAGTAAGTCCTTGTTCATTTTAAAGGAGGTTAAAAAATATACTGTAGAGGCTTGGCGCCATTGTTGAAATCTTAGAATATTTTATCAGATTTTGAAATGTATTGATATAGTGAGATTTTATTGGAATACAATAGAATTCCCTTGCATGATTTCAATTGTCTTCTTGTTTGAATTATGTGGCTTTTGTGTATTGAATCTATAAGGTAGTTTTGATATACCGTTTACAAGGTATCTGTGATTTTAATCTCTAGCTCCTTTCAAGGAAAGGGTAATGTCTTTAGGTTAATTTCTGAGAGCTTAGGAATTTGGCAAGAATTTGATGATCAAACGTGTTTAAGAGATGATGAATTGTAAGGCACTTCATCTGGGATTTGTTTGTGTTTCATTTAGAATTTTTCTGTAAGTATATGTTTCATTGTTTGACTCTATACCCGAAGATAAGGCACTGGTCTATCCTCGATTTGCAGAGATCTCACCCTCAACAAAATTCAAATAATAATTTACTTTCGTGTATGTTTGAACGACTGAGAAGATAAAGTTTGTATCAAGGATATAAACTATTGTTGTGATCCTTTCAAGAAGTAGATCTAAAAGGGGTTAACCTGCCCGAGTTCAAAGCTTGAAAAGAAGGAGTTTATCCTTATCACACTTGCCATTTTTCTGCAATGAATTTTTACTTTTGTTAAATTCATTGTGGAGCATTGAGTCTGAAGATAGGTACACCCGCCTGGGTCTGTGGAGCCCGAAGTAGAAGGACTTGGTCCTTATCAATTAGCCTTTTCCCTGTAAGAATCGGGAGTTGAGAACCTGAGAGTCAAGTTTGAAAACTATATTGTTGATTCTACATGAAAAAGAGCTAACAAATTGGTGACTCTACTGGGGATAACCTTCTGAATAGCATGCAATAGGTTAGTGCAAATCCTGTTTATTGTGCATTTGTAGACCAGTATAGAATATTTTCATTCCCACATAAAAGTGGGTGGCGACTCTAAACTCTGTGTTACCAGTTGCTAATTGTTGTAAACTTTTCTAATATTGTCATGCTATACCATGAGTCAACCAAGGTACACTAGGTCTTATTACAAGGATCACCCCGAAGAGAATATGGGTGATGAGCTCCATACACCAAGTAGGAAATAATGGTCTAGGAGAGGTCAGCATACTGCTAGTTCCCAAGGCCCTTCTCAAGAAAGATCTTATGTCCCACTCCCTCATGAGTCTTCATCCTCTTCTGATGATCCCAAACATGTCAAGAGGGTTACACCAATTGTGCACATGTAGAAAGAAGTAATCACAGAGGTCACAAAAGCAGGTTATTTCCCTGCAAGAGAAATTCTGGAACAACTAGAAGAAACCTCTGCTACTGAGACTACCTCCTATGATTCTGAGAAGTTGAGAGAAGAGGTGGTTGCTTTAAGAAAAAAGGAGAGTGAACAACTGGCTGTGATTTCCAATAGGTTGAAAGCAAGAGAATAGAAAATCTATGATTTACTCATAAAGAGGCAGAAACTTCTCAAGAGAACCAAGAAAAATGAGACCCAAGTTAGTGATTTAAACTGAGATGTTCAAGGTTTAAATAGGGACTTATTTGGTGACATGGAAGATTTGAGAAAGCAAGCCTAGGATAATAAACCTAAGCAAGGTGAATTTGAGGGAACAGGCCATGTCTTAAGGCAACTGAATCCCTTTGAAATCCAGAAGAATAAGGAGATTATAACTGCTCCCAAAGAAATCTCTGATAAGGGAAAATAGAAATTGGTGGGTATACATATTAATGAGCCCAAGAAAATTGTGGTTCCTCCTAATGTACATTCTCATACAAGTATAGACTTGGAGAAGGCTAGAAAAGCAAAGGAAGAATTGGCTATTCAACTAGAGAAACTTGAGTTGGAGGCTGCTGCTGATGAAATGAAGAGGAAGATTTCCTTCCTGCATGCTAACATGAACACATCCACTAGTACCTCTATCCCTATCACCATAGGAACAACTCCTTTCAGTCAGCCCAATACTTTGCTTCCAAATGCTCAAGCCTTTCACCCTGGACAAACTTTACCTGGACCAGTTCCCAATCAAGTTTCCATTATAGCTAGTGGTACAGTGGGAACTATACCCTGTTAAAATGTTGCAACTACCCCTCTGAATCAACCAAATATCCAAAGATGACCAGTTCATTTGGATAGATATAGGCCTTTGTTTTCTGATGGTATTCCTGGCCAACCTAATGCTGTCCCCAATGAAATTAGAAAGAAGATCCCATTATTTACTGGGAATAATGTTATTACCTGTGAAGAGCATCTAAAGTTTTTTATAGATAAGGTCAATGATTATGAAATTGAACATGAAGATGTCATAATGAAGCTCTTTGTTCAATCATTGATTGAGGATGCAAGAGATTGGTATAGGGGGTTATCTGAGAACAGTATTGCATCTTGGGAAGAATTTGTCAGATATTTTAAAAAACAATATGTGGAACATGTGAACTCTAGTTACATGCTCAATGAGTTCAATAATATCAAGAAACATTACAATGAGAGCATGTCAGAGTTTAATAGCCGATTCCAAAAGGCTATGTATAAACTGTTTCAAGTATTGAGGCTAGATGATGCAGTTTGCATGACAACTTATTTCAATTCTATGGATGGTAAGATGTCTTACCTTTTGAGAGATAAGAATCCCTGTACCCTTAGAGATGCTTTTAAGTTGGCTATAAATATTGAAAGTAACCGAAAGGCATCTGGCCAAATGTACAAAAGGGATGAAGGTAGATTGTGGAAAGAAACCAGGCCACAACCTGCAAGGCCATCCAAAGAGGAGGATAGAATGGACAAAGGGCCTACTAACATTAAAAATTTCCCAGCAAGGTTTCATAAAGGTGGTAGAAACTTTCAAGATGTGAGACCTCCTTATCAAAGGTAGGACAAAGCCCCTAATCTGAGAGATATGCCTTACAAAACAAACTGGAAAGATGGGAGGCCTGTTCTTGATAATAATGAACCTCAAAAGGGAAGGGATACACCAGATCCTTTGAAGAAAAATATAGCACATAATGTGGAAACTACCCCTTGGTGTGTGGCTTGTAGTATGCCCCACTCACTGTTTCAGTGTGCTATTGCTCAGGCTCTGGGAGAAGAGGCTAGTGACTCATGCAGGAGATTATGAAGGATCTGAAAAGCCTTCTATTAACATGTTTACTACTGAACTAATGGAGGATCTTGAGTCCTCAGATGATGAATTTATTTGCCCTGATGTTGATCATAAGAGGAAGATTTTCTCTCATTATGAACAACAAATATTTACTTAGTCTGATCAAGAAGAGTCTGATAATGATGACTATAAGACTCACATGGTAGAATCCGGGTTAGATGAAAGACAATGGAGAAAGCCCAGTGAAGAAGAAATTAAAAGTTTGACTATGGTTGCTATTACACAAGCAAAATCCTCATACAATTTGAGGAACAGAAAGGTAGGTAATGATCAGGGAGTCCCTAGATCAGTGTTTGTCAAAAGTAATCCTTAGAATAAGGATTCCCCAAAGCCCAATATTATGAACAATAAAGATGAAGGGTTTGAAGCTAAAAAGAAAGGGAAACAAGAAGTTACTGCCGACAAGGTGAAAAAGAAATTTGGCAGGTCAAAGGATCACCCTGATTTTTGTACCGACTCCCCTACTTTTGATATGAGACGTGCTTTGTCCCAAATGAAAGTTTCCATTCCTCTGCTTGAAATGTTGAAAATAGAAGAGCACAAAGCAGCAGCCCTGGCTCTCATAAGTGAGCAGAGAACTACTCCTATCTTACAAGATGAAGGAAAATCCTTGGACAAGCCAATTGAAATTAATGACATCTCTAATGTATGTGTTGGGACAATTATGACACAGGAAACCTCTTCTATCAATCCTTTCTATGTCACTTTGCTTGTAAATAATTTTTTGCTAAAAAATTGTATGATTAACTCTGGTGCTGCTACAACTGTAATGCCTTACCAAGTGATGAAGGAGTTAGGGTTGCAAGTTGATACATCCAGGGGAAGGTGTTATGCCATGGACAACAGGGAAGTACCTGTTGTAGGGAGCCTGATTGGAATTGAAGTGAAAATTGCTGGATTCCCAAAAGCCACATATAAAATGGATGTGGTTGTTGTTGATACAAAACCTCACTATGGCATGTTATTATCAAGACAATGGGCTGCAGTAGTGGGTGGAAAATTGCAACTAGATTTATCATATGCTACCATCCCAATAAATGGAACTGAGGTAAAGTTGTACAGGGAGCCCCGTTCTTCAGTCATGATTGAACTGGTTGCTTCGGAGGATCTAAATTGTTTTGTAGATATTGACATGAGCAATTTTGTGATTGAAAAAATAGTACCTCAGTTAAAAAACACAGACCCAATTGTGGATGAGTTGATTTTGTAGCAAGATGGACTTTGGCAAATGTTCTTTGATGGTGGATGCTCCAAGGAAGGATCAGGAGCTGGTGTGGTGTTCATTTCCCCATCAGGTATTACATTTAAATACTCATTCTTGTTAACTTTTGAGTGTACAAATAACACTGCTGAGTATGAGGCTTTGATACTGGAGTTAGATGTGGCCATAAAACATGGTATTAAATCTTTAAAGGTTCATGGTGATTCCCAGTTGATTATAGCCCAAGTGAGATCTCAGTATGCCTCTAAAGATGAGAAGTTGAAATTGTATAAACATGTTGTTTGGGATAGGCTAGAGTTTTTTGATGCTTTCAATCTGCTTTGGGTAGAAAGATCCAATAATATCATGGCAGATTTTCTTGCAAATGTTGCCCTTAAGGTGAAGATATAACCCTCACTGGTGTATCTATGTTAGAAGTCAAATCTAGGCCTGCAGTGCCTGACAATGTATATAATTGGCAAGTTTTTGAGGATGACTTAGATATCCTTAGGTTCCTTCAAGGCCTTGATCAATATGATGGTCAGCAAATAGATCTCAATGAGATACAACAGTGTGTTGAGGGAAAAGAATACATCATGGGAAATGAGATAGTGCAGTTGCCATCAAACCACATACCTAAAGGGTTAGTAGAATTGGAAGGAATGTTCAAGATAAATGATGGTTTTTTGTCTCAGAAGTCTAACACTAAAATGGAGGACTTAGAGGAAATAAACTTGGGTTCAGAAAACTTCCCACAAATGGTATACATTGGCAAGAAATTGAGTAAAGAGATCAGAGGAAATTTGATAAGACTTCTAAAAAAGTACAAGCATGTATTTGCTTGGTCCTATGATGACCTCAAAGCCTATAGGGCTGACCTGTTTCAGCATGAAATTTCTCTAAAAGAGGAAACTAGGCCTTTTAGACAGAAGCAGAGACCCATTAACCCTTTATTGGCTACCAAGATGCAAGTTGAGTTGACAAAACTGAGAGATGCTGGTATTATTGAACCAATTAGGTACTCCACTTGGGTCTCAAATCTTATGCCAATAAGGAAAAAGAATGGTGATATTAGGCTCTGTGTTGATTTCAGGAACCTGAATGTAGCTTCACTTAAGGATAGCTATGGATTGCCCAATATGGAGGCTATGCTGCATAGGGTGACTGGATGTGAACTCTTGTCAATGATGGATGGTTTCTCCAGGTATAATCAAGTGCTGGTCAAAGAATCAGAACATTTTAAGATAGCCTTTACAACCCCATGGGGAACATATGTATATGTTCGCATGCCTTTTGGTCTAAAAAATGCTAGAGCAACATTTCAGAGAGCCATGGATGTTGCATTTGAGGAATTGATAAATGTTTTAATGGTTGTTTATCAAGATGATCTCACTGCTTATTCCAAGAAAGCTGAGGATCATTGTTCCCATTTGGAGAACGTCATTCTTAAGGCCTTAGAATTTGGTGTGTCCTTGAATCCCAAAAAGTGTCAATTTGCTGTGACAGAGGGGAAGTTACTTGGACACATAGTGTCAAAAGAAGGAGTCAGGATTGATCCTAAAAGAGTAGAAGCGATTCAAAAGGTCCCTCCACCAAAGGACATAAAAGGTGTCCAGTCATTTTTGGGACAGATTAATTTTGTAAGAAGATTTATTGCCAACTTTGCAGAATTGGTCAAGCCCATAGTGAAGTTCCTAAAGAAGGATGTGAAGTTTGATTGGAACCTTGAAGCTCTGCAAGCTTTCACAAAAATCAAACAAGAAATTTCGGAGGCCCCGATTTTGGTATCCCCTGATTACTTAAAACCATTTTCTCTATTTTCCTTTGCATCTTTTCATACTATTGCAGCTATCCTTTTGCAAAAGGATCAAGAAGGGTATGAGCATCCTATAGCCTTTTTCAGAAAATCATTACAATTTGTTGAATTAAATTATGAACTAATGGAAAAGAAAGCCTATGCACTTGTGAAGGCAGTCAAAGCTTTCAGGCCATATCTGGTCTGTGCAAAGGTTAGTGCTTATGTGCCTCACACTACAGTGAAGAATATTTTAACATAGAGTGAAGTCACAGGAAAGAGGTGCAAATGGATAAATAGCATTCAAGAGTTTGACCTAGAAATTCATATTACAAAATTGGTGAGAGGATTTGAACTTGCTAAGTTAATGACTGAGGAAAACATGGACCTTGTTCAGGTAAATAATGTTGCTGCTAACATTGATATGATTACTAGTATTGAAATGCAACCCTGGTACAAGGATGTTATTTATTTTATTAAAAATGCTAAATGTCCACATGATTTGAATGATAACCAAAGAAGGAGTCTGAGATTGCAAGCTCAGAGATATGTGTTGATCCAGGGTGATTTGTATTGGAAGGATAATGATGGTATTTTACTCTTTTGTTTGGATAAGCATCAATGAGAGAAAATGTTAAAGGAAATGCACTCTGGAATGTGTGGAGGACATCATTCTGCTCGATCAACAGCTCATGAAATCTTAAGAGCAGGATACTATTGACCTATGTTGTTCAAAGACACTCATTCTTATGTGAGGAAATGTGAACCTTGTCAAAGGTTCTCTAAAAAATTGAAGTTTTCAGGTGCATTATTATTGAACCCTATGGTTGCAGAAGCCCCTTTTGCAATGTGGGGTATGGATTTTATAGGAGAATTCTCTGAGAAGTCTAGTGGGGGACATAGTCACATTTTGGTGGCTACTAATTATTTCACCAAATGGATTGAAGCCATCCCAACCAAAAGGGCAACCAGTGCTGTTGTGATCAAGTTTCTAATGAACAACATAATTACTAGATTTGGCGTTCCTGTTAAATTGGTTGTTGACAATGCTATGAGCTTCAGGTCACAGGAGATCACTGATTTTTTCTCAGAAATGGGCATAGTATTGTCTTACTCATCCCCTTATCATCCACAAGCCAATGGACAGGCTGAATCTAGCAACAAGAGTATTTTGCAAATTCTGAAGAAAACCCTGGAAAAGAATAAGAGAAGCTGGCATGTAAAATTAAAGTTAGCACTATGGGCTAATAGAATTTCTGAGAAGAGGGCTACTGGTAAGTCCCCTTTTGAAATGGCATATGGTGCTAAATCAAGATTGCTAGTAAATAACTTCCTTCCGATCTATAAGTTTATGCAAGAAGAGGATATGCAAATCAGTGATCCACTACAGGAGAGAATGGTTCAGCTGATTGAATTAGATGAGATTAGAAGGGAGGGACAAAAGGAAAATATGAAGTTGTAGTAGAAGATGAAATATCTTTTCGATAAGAGAGCAACTGTGAGAAAGTTCCAGCCTGGTGATATGGTTCTCCAATGGAATGCCAGGGCTGAAGATAAAGGGAAACACAAAAAATTTGAGTCCTTATGGATGGGACCTTATATTGTTCATCAAACCCATGGTAAGGATTCATATTTCTTGCAACATTTGGATGGTGAAAAGCAGGAATTGCCAGTGCATGAAAAATTTTGGAAAATTTTCTTCAGTTAAATCTTTTTCCATGCACAGTAGGCTTGTATATATGTATAGGTGTGTTTGTTTCTATTGTGTGCTTGTTTCCTATTTTAGGTTTAGGTTTTGTGGTTTGCCTCCCAAAGATTCGTAAGTTCTTGCTATGATTTTGCAATCAAGCATCCTCAGATAGAGCTACTGTTGGGAGTATTCTTAAATTTCTGAAGTTTTTGTCCAAACCTTGGTTTAGTCCTCTGGTCTATGAAGTTGTCCTAGGTACAAGTGCTGGAATGTTTTCAAAAATTGTCATAACCCTATTTCAAAATTCCTTACCCTAGGTATTATCCTTGAAGAATTTTGAATTCATGTCAAAAACCCCAAAATGTTTGCCATTTTCAAAATAAATCCTAAGTCAATTACTTTATTTCTTTTCGAGTGTTACTTTTTAAGTCACTTAGGTCCATTAAAGAGCACATGCATTTATTTTTACGCGGGGATTATATTTCTTCCTAAGTCTAGAAACCTGGTACAATAAATAACATTTCTTATGAACCAATTACCTTCTAATGTTTCAAGTTCATCCAACTGTGAATCTTCAAAGAAGATCTAACGGCGGTCATATAATCCCATGGAATATTTCCAAGCCATGCGAACATGCGAAATAACCATTGATCTTATAACAAAAGCCTGATGCGGAAACAAGGTGGGACCACTGACAAGTATCTCACAAGTGGTGGCCTTCTATTTGTCAAGAACAGTAGGGTCGGTAATAGAAGAATCTTCAAGGGTTTAAAATAGTAAAGGGAAGATCGGACGTCTGTCGTATAATCGCATGGGATCTTCCAAGCTATGCGATTATGCAATAGGCCATTGGTCTTGCGTTGAATCAAGTGCGATTCTTCGATGAAACCTTTTGACAGATGTGCATACATGATGTTTTCTCATTGGTTAGCTTTAGCAGACACCAGTGCTCGAAAAGAAAGAAAGTACCTGACATTCTGCCAGGTGTTGCAAACATGGAATTTCTTTATTGACAAAGGCAAGGTGGAACCGGTGGCTTAAAAGAAGACAGCAACGGTGAGCGGTAACAGGTTTTCACATGTTCGCATAAGCTTTTTTTAAGCTATGCGATCATGCAAATAGCATTTCATGTTAACGGAGGAAGTTACAAGAGACCGCCAAAGACAAAAAGGTAATGTGACGGTTAGTCGCATGTTTGCATGAGTGTTTTTTACGCCATGTGATTATGTGATAAGCCGTTGGACCATCTGCTAATAAGGATCGACGGTTCTCATTCAAACTAAAGATAAAATGGTGCGAAGTGAGGCTTCCCGTTGAAGAAGTGATAGTTCGCTCTTTTGGAAGAGTAATTGTTTCAATCGTGCTGAATTAATTATTGACAACACTACTTTAAGTGGCTCATATATCAAAATTTCATGTACTTTCAGAAGCACAAAGAGATCAAAATTTGTAGAGATTCAGGCGTGAAGATTTCTGAGGTTTGGCTGCTATTCCCGGGTGGTTTTTGAGAAAAAAGGTTGGTAAAATTCTTGTGCAATTTGCTTCCTTATTAAAAGAATCACAACTTTGTGTTTAGTCTATCTTGCAAAGGTTTCTTTTAAAGATAAACCTTAAAATGGCCCCAAGGAAAGAATTGTAGGGCAAAATAGAGTATAGTGAAAGAGGTTTGCATGAAGATTTATTGCAGTTACTTCCCGACTCTTCCACTACCCCGGTGAAGAATAAGAGTTTGATTCCCAAAGACCTTAGGGTAAAAATAGCAGAAGGTTTATATGACACAGCAAGTTTTATTAGAGAGGCCAAGATTGGTACTATCAATGCAAGAGGTGACTCTGATACCATAGGACGGGAATTATTCAAAGTAGGTTTTAGTCAGAGAAATGCCCCTCACCCTGCATGCAATATATGGCAATCTGACTTAGGAAAACTTGTCATGCCTAGTGTCTTTTTAGATGTAGATTTGATGACGCAGGTTGCAAAAAATTATGATCCAATCACTAAAGAAATTATGGATGCAAAGGGAGTGTTATTGTTTAAAGTTTCGGCTAAAGAAATCAGGAAGGTGTTCGGGTTAAGTGAACCCTCAGAAAGTTTGGAAATCATTAACTTTGAAGAACTAAGGCAAGTATACAATGCACAAAGGAACGATTATAGAGGCAAGTTGTTGAAGGATTTCTGCACCAAAATTGGGAAAATGGTTGTTGTGGGGCAGAACACTCCGGAGCCTTTTAAAATAGAATATTTTGATCTCAGAGCTAGGGGTGCATATTGGTCATTGTGTCAGGTTTTTGGAGAAGATGTTAGTGAAAGGATGCCAATACACTTGATGTGCATGATGATCCAAATTTTACATGCACACATGTCTATCACTTTTGATTTTTCTCCTTTCATTGCTGAATTAATCCATAATGGATTAGTAAAGATTCAAAAGAATGAAGGTGACAGACCCTTTTGCTGGTACTCTTTCATAATGTACATCTTTCTGTTCAAAGGAGCAAGCTATTTTGAACAAGAAATGGAATTGGTGAGAAAGAAGGATGGTGGAGACATGCCAGTCCAACTATGGAGCCTCACAATGACCTAGGATAAGAAGGATCATAGTTTCATCAATTTTGATAAACGTTTTGCAGCTAGACTCAGGAAGTTGTTTGTTTTAGATAACCCAAGAATCCCAACAATGTTAGCACAGCTTGTTAGGCCAAACTAGTTTGCTAAGAACTTGAACATCGTACACAATTGGGGAGATGCTATTTTCTACAATGTATTAACTGTTATCATGTTGTATGGTTTCAGGGGGACCCCTTTTATATTTCCCTATCAAGTACCCCTTAGGATTGGAATTGCAGATTTCTTGAGGCAATTAGGAGATATTAAGGAGTGTGTGTAATACCCCTCTAACCCTAATATAAGTTTTGTGTTTTTGAAAGAATTAAGATCCTTCGATGTTTTCTTATAGCTTAAGTTGTACATGATACTTGTTTGATCTATTCCTATAGTTGTTTATAATAATTTCATAAGCTAGTACTCAATGATTCTAATATCAGACATACTATCTAAAGGTATCACTATTGTATGTATTTATCTCCATGTATGTATTGAGTACCTACAAGACCTTTATGAACATAGTTAGGATGTTATATGATATGTACTTGATAGATATATATAAGTGGTTATTTATATTTTCTTCTATTAAGGTTACTTTAGATGAATCTTGTATCTCACTTGATGATTTGATTATGTTGATTTATTATTAGTATTGATAAGAGACTAACACAATGCTTGAGACTCTAACCTTCGTTATGATGATGCTACATGCTTTGAGTGTATATATATACATGATGTGTTTTCATGATTCAGGATGAAGTCGTAGTTACTCACATAGCTGAGGTCCACACGATGTATTGATCCTGGTCATCTGTCTGCAATGTTTTCTTTTATACGTATATCCGTGCATATGTATTTCTTCTTTGTGATGCAGGCTTGCAGGTACCGGGCATCGACTTCACCTGGCTTCATAGGTCTGAGCATGCCCTCAAATCCTCGATGGTTGTTGTTATGGAGATAGTACTAAGGCCCCTACATGAGTCTTCCTTTGTCATTATTCCAATTTGGGAATATTAGGGTTCCTTCTTTGTCAGTCAACCTTTGGGTCAAAAACCCAGATCCAACGCACCCGGTTGGGCATGGTTGTAGTTAGTGCCTTGTGGCCACTTGAATTCATTTGGTTGTATGATTTGTTTACTCATTTTATTTATTTCTCCTTCTTGGTATGATTCTTAGTTAATCTTTCTATGTTGTGTTTCAAGAGTTTGGCTTGACTTTCCTTGTTGACTTTGGTTGACCTTGTTTGATCTTATAGTTTTCTCAATATGTTTCATAGTTGATTTTTATGGCCTCTTTCGATGATTAGATTTATTTTGAGGCATGTGATTTTATTCTACCTCAGTGTTATATCCTATAGTAATTATAAATACGTAATAATATTGTGATCTATTACTTCATAATCTTATAGATTATAGTGTTTGGTATTTGGCATGTATATATATATATATATATATATATATATATATATATATATATATGGAAATATATATATGGGTGCACACATATATGTATTTATATATATAAAATTTATATGTGATTATATGTTAATTATTGTAGATATTGTTGATGGTGTATATTTCAAGATTAATGTAAAGTATAATATTATTAATAATTAAATATTAAATAATGCGAGGTATATTATTATCAATTGTTAATTATTAATAATGAGGATAGGTTATATATATAGATATTGATGTAATTAATGATGGCATATGCATATATGTTAGGATAATATTACATGTGTGTATGAATGAATACAAATAATCTTTTATTGTATATTTGAGTAATATAGTTGTATGATATTAAGTTATTTTATAATACCCTTTAGTTAAGAGTTTGTTGGGAATTGGTTACTTTTCCTCTCAACCTTTGGAAATTTATTTATATGCACTACTTTCTCATTTGAAGAGAGGGGATTTTGGGGGCTGGAGCATTGAGGAGAGGATGGCCTTACTTTTCATGGAGATTTTGGAGAGAAAACTTGGAGATGTGAAGGAGAGTTTGTAAGCATATGTCTTTAAGAATTTTTGGTTATCTTTGCTTTTGGGAGAGAGACATTTTTGTGAGAATTTCAGTAGTTGAGAGAGGGATTCTTTGGTATGGAATTATTTCTTTCTTTCATGGAGATTTCTGAAAGTGGATAGGGTTTGAAGGATGCTTCTCAAGTTTGGATTTGTCTTCTCTTTTGTTTCCTTCCTTCTTTGATTCAACCTTCGTAGGACATGAGGTATGGATTGAATATTTTAGTTACTTGATGTATCTGATAGATTATAGATCTATTTATATATTATCATTATTTATTATATCTGTACTTTTCATTTGTATGGTTATTTTAAAGTTTTGAGTTTTTATTTGTAAGAATTGACATGTGTTTTCCTAGGGTTTTTAACAACCCATTTTTGGAGATCTGTTATTATAAAAATTTAAATTGCATCTATGGTTTTACTAAATTGATTTTATGGAAGTAAAATTCACAGATCTCAAATGGGTATCTCTCTGATTTTATTTTTAGAGTCGAATTAATGCCTTATTTTTGACATTTTGGCAGACTATGCCTGTCCATTCTTGATTCTGAATTTTCTGTCAAATGTATTCGTATGCTACAGGCTGATATGATTATATAAAAGTCTAAATTTGATATCAGAGATTCTCTTAAGTCTTATCTTTCATTTCCAATTGGTTTGGTGAATTTTAATTATGTTTTGTGAAAATTACAACCGTTTTAGTGAAGGCAGGTCTGAACCCTAACCAGAATTTTCTGTTTTAAACTAGAAGTCATAACTTTCTTTCCCACTGTTAGATCTTCCTAAAAATAAAATTGAGAGTCCATAATTATGTTATCTAAATCTCCACTGAAGATATTTCCTTTATTTTGTGTTTTTTGGAAGATATGGATGACTGTTCTATGATGACTATTCTTTGCATTTAATCCTTGCTTGAAATAATTCAATTTAAGAACATCATTAAGTTTTAAGGTTTCGTATGGTTACCCGAGGCTATTAGAATTTATTTTTGGTTAATTGGATCTATTTATACTTTTAATATGTTTATAATATCACTTGGATGTCTTCTTATATGTTTGGAACATTCTGAATGCCATATTGGGTTTAGGGTTGTCAAGTAGACTAGGGACAACATATGTTTTCCTAAACTCAATCAAATGTTGTTATGGAATTGATATGAATTCTTGATGATGAATCTATTATGTTCTTATGATTTTTTTATATGTATGTTAGGGAACCTAAGTACACTAGGTGAGTGGCTCATAGTGAGGGGCCGGGGCCCTAAGTGGCTAGTACCAGGATAACCTACTATGAGTTATTTAATCAAGTGATAACCTAAATAAATGAATTGGGAATGGGAGATTATTGGAATGGGAAATTACACATTAATCAAGATTAATTGTGCCTCACCCATGCCTTTAGTGCTAGTAAAGACTAAGGATGGGAGTGGGAGAAGGTACCTATGCGTAGGTACAACTGAATGACCTTGTCTGTACGAGAGGCATTCGGTTCCGCATGTGCCTACTTGGGGGCCGGGGCGAAGAGTGGCTAGTACCAGGACAACCCAAGGGGTGAGGGCTATGCGATGACACTCACCTAGCTTGTAGCTTAGAGTCTCTATCAAATTTTATCATGCCTCTGGTATTCCTTGTGGTCTTCTTGTCTTTTTCTTTTTTTGTTGTGACTTTGGGGAACTTTTATCACCACCTTAGGAATTTTCTAGTTGTTACCTCTTGTATGGGCCTTTGGCTCTATCTCCTAGCTCGGGGGAGTGGGCCTATTGGTTCCACATGGTTGGGTGGTTAATATTTATATCGAGGTATTAGTCGTGATTCTCTGGATGATCCTAGCACATATTCCTTTCCAGATCTACAGTTGAAGATTTCTTATTGGATATTTTAATATGTTGAGATGTACTTATGTATTTGAATTCATGTAATTTTTAATCTCCTAAAAGGAGTCTTGTAGTATTGATGTAATCTCAATTCAAAGCAATGCATAAGGGAATGGGTAGTTCTAGGTAAAAGAAAGGGAAAATAATGTGGAATATTGGACATGTTACTAGCATTAAAAGAAAGTGTTTATGTTATTTCTCCTATCCTCTTATGTTGTCTATATGTAAAGGAAATAATCTTAAATATAGTTATATATAATGATGTATCACAAAAATAATGTATTCTCTCTTGATGAAAGGATCCAAGAAAATTATTGAGAAATGATAGGTTAGTGATTGGAATTATTAACAATGAATGGTTATGAAACAATGCAATAAAATAGTAACTTGATTATAATGTTAATACTTGGTTCATGTTAATGAAATACCTAGGATAATGCCTACCTTAATGAATATTAATCTCTTACCTAAATTATTAGAGAAAAGTGATATAAAAGATAGTAGATGTAGATGAAATCAATATGAATTTATGGAATGAGTTGATAAAAGGAATAATGATGTTGGATGATTAACCTATGTTTAATAAAAGAAATAAGTTAGGGACATTTAACTTGGTGCATTAAAATGAATGTAGATCTTTTAAGCTCATGATTCCGTGAATATCTTATGCATGTAAATGGTTTATATGATGTTGCTTAGGTAGCGACGTTAGGGAACCCGGGAGGACTTAAGTTGTATAAATCTTACATTCAAGTAGTAGAAAATTATTTCTTCTTTTAGAAATATGAAGTCTAATGATGAATATTATTCTAGTTAAAATAAATAAATAAATTAAAAAAAAATTCACTACTTTCTTTTTATAGAGGTTTTATGTCTTGTCCTCTTGGGTTGCCTGCGGGGCGTTACATCTGGTATCAGAGCCCTAGGTTTCTACACTGGGAACTCTGGGACTCATAGCTCACCTATGCATAACCTTGATTATCTTCACTTTGTCTCTTTTTGGATTATGTTGTTATGCTAAAACTTGAATCTTAAGAAACAAAGGCTACATTTCGTGTTCTCATGTTGTATTGTCTTACAAGGGCACACCTATTCATCTATGATTGAGTTATATTCTAACAATTACTTATGTTTTTGCATAATGAGATCAATGATGTGTTAAGTGTATGTTTCCTATAATATTAATGGAATGACGAAGAATTCTTGAGACTTGTGTTTATTTTCTTGAAAGGTAATGGTATCCCTAGAAGGGTCAAAAGTTAAAGGATACTAAATGTTTTGAATCTTAATTATGGTCGTAGATAATATTACCCCCTGATCCTACCTATAATATAATGTTGTGCACTCTATCTTCTTACAAATACCTAGTTGAATTTTATCCTACTCAAGGTATCTTAGAAATAGATTTTTTTTGGATCCTTAAAAGAAAGAAATGATTGTGGGAGTACTTGATAGGATTAAAAGGGAAATAATTAAATTACATGGCTAATAATATGTACCTAGGAAAGAAGTGAAAAAAATAAATAAATAAATAAGGAACAAATAATCTATTGTCATATGTATTTCTCTCTCTCTCTCTCTTCCCTCTTAAAAAATAAGTTTTGCATGACTAAAATTGTTTAGACAAGGCAATAATATATTAGGAAAATTTGTAAATACTCAATTAGGAAACCCTTGGGTGAAGGACCTATGTCCCCAAGATTTTATCATAGGCTATAATTCACATTTTCATTTAGGAAGATGAATTTTTGTCCCTATCTTGGTAAGAAGTTATATCCTTTCTGCATATCTTATTAAATTGCACAAAAAGGATTTAAGATAACATAATCAAGAAATTCTAGGGAAGAGTATGTGCGATGATGGATTATCTGTACTAATGATAGAAGTGTTTTTATTAAATATATGTCTTGCAAAATGCCTAGTGAATAGTTAGGATCCTAGATGGGTATTTTGGAAACAAATTCATGTTTTGTATACATTGTGATCAACACCATAGCAGTAAGAAATTAACAACATTAAGTGATTGAAAAACTATGAATAAGGAGTTGTTGTGGTAAATAAATGTTATAGAAATGTACCTTACTCAATTTCTACTTAGAACTGATGTTATCTCAAAATTTTAAAGTGTATGAGGGTAATGTTTCAAATAGGTAAAGGGTATAAATTAAAGTTATGTACAGTAGTTAATGTTATTAATTTAGATGTTGTGGTTATAATAGTAGGACTCGTATACTTCTTTCTCTCTTGATGGATCTATGATCATTATGAAATAAAAAATTTGAAATAACTCTTAAGTAAATGCTATATGGAAACCTCCTGACATGCAAATTAGGGAAAAGTGCATAGATAAATAGTAAGCTTTAAGAAGGGATCCCAACTTAATGAATAATAGTGCAATAAATTGTAAATTGTTTAGATCTCCTCTAGGGTGTGAATGTGTTTTTGGAAATCAAGCACTACAACTATTGTGAAAGATGACTTAGAATATGTATATTGTAAAATTTGTGGAATTCTACTTAAAGCTTTGATGGAAAGGAATATTTCTTATAAAATTATGTGTTAATGAAAATGGTAAGTTTCAAGTATCTAAATTGTTTTATTTTCATGATTACAAAAGTAAATAAAAATTATTTGATGTATTCCCTTCATGATCATAACAAATATAAATTTTACATACCTCTCTATGTTTGGTATTCATAGCTTGTAAGGGACACAAATTTTGGACCCTATTTGTAATAAGGTCTCACAGGTTGTATTATGTAGGGTTAGATTATGTCTCAAAAGGGAAAATATATCATAACTTATTTCTTTCTTTTTATACTGGTTACCATAGATAGGAACTTTGATATTGTGAAAGGAAGTGATAATCTCAGTTAGTAAAACATGCAATTTTATAATATATTGATATTAGTGAGTAAACATGAATACCTTAGAGTTTTGACTTGATAACAATAATTTTTATGTAATTTCAACTATCTTGTTAACAAACTTACTGCATAAAGTGATAGAATCACATAGTTAATTCTTTTTAAAAGTCATTACTAATTGAACTGAGTTAATCTACACTAAAGTTGTAATAAGATAAAATTTACCAAAACTCTTGATAAGAGAAGTATGTGTGCAGTCATTAAATGAGGTTCTAGAATAGTAATATTACAATTCTGTTAACTAATGTGCAATATATAGTTCAACTTCCTGACTTCCAGGAGTAAGTCGAATCTTAGTGGGGGAAGATGTAATACCCCTCTAACCCTAATATAAGTTTTGTGTTTTTGAAAGAATTAAGATCCTTCGATGTTTTCTTATAGCTTAAGTTGTACATGATACTTGTTTGATCTATTCCTATAGTTGTTTATAATAATTTCATAAGCTAGTACTCAATGATTCTAATATCAGACATACTATCTAAAGGTATCACTTTTGTATGTATTTATCTCCATGTATGTATTGAGTACCTACAAGACCTTTATGAACATAGTTAGGATGTTATATGATATGTACTTGATAGATATATATAAGTGGTTATTTATATTTTCTTCTATTAAGGTTACTTTGGATGAATCTTGTATCTCACTTGATGATTTGATTATGTTGATTTATTATTAGTATTGATAAGAGACTAACACAATGCTTGAGACTCTAACCTTCGTTATGATGATGCTACATGCTTTGAGTGTATATATATACATGATGTGTTTTCATGATTCAGGACGAAGTCGTAGTTACTCACATAGCTAAGGTCCACACGATGTATCGATCCTGGTCATCTGTCTGCAATGTTTTCTTTTATACGTATATCCGTGCATATGTATTTCTTCTTTGTGATGCAGGCTTGCAGGTACCGGGCATCGACTTCACCTGGCTTCACAGGTCTGAGCATGCCCTAAAATCTTCGATGGTTGTTGTTATGGAGATAGTACTAAGGCCCCTACATGAGTCTTCCTTTGTCATTATTCCAATTTGGGAATATTAGGGTTCCTTCTTTGTCAGTCAACCTTTGGGTCAAAAACCCAGATCCAACGCACCCAGTTGGGCATGGTTGTAGTTGGTGCCTTGTGGCCACTTGAATTCATTTGGTTGTATGATTTGTTTACTCATTTTATTTATTTCTCCTTCTTGGTATGATTCTTAGTTAATCTTTCTATGTTGTGTTTCAGGAGTTTGGCTTGACTTTCCTTGTTGACTTTGGTTGACCTTGTTTGATCTTATAGTTTTCTCAATATGTTTCATAGTTGATTTTTATGGCCTCTTTCGATGATTAGATTTATTTTGAGGCATGTGATTTTATTCTACCTCAGTGTTATATCCTATAGTAATTATAAATACGTAATAATATTGTGATCTATTACTTCATAATCTTATAGATTATAGTGTTTGGTATTTGGCATGTATATATATATATATATATATATATATATATATATATATATATATATATATATATATATATATATATATATATATATATATATATATATATATATATATATATATATATATGGAAATATATATATGGGTGCACACATATATGTATTTATATATATATAATTTATATGTGATTATATGTTAATTATTTTAAATATTGTTGATGGTGTATATTTTGAGATTAATGTAAAGTATAATATTATTAATAATTAAATATTAAATAATGCGAGGTATATTATTCTCAATTGTTAATTATTAATAATGAGGATAGGTTATATATATAGATATTGATGTAATTAATGATGGCATATGCATATATGTTAGGATAATATTACATGTGTGTATGAATGAATACAAATAATCTTTTATTGTATATTTGAGTAATATAGCTGTATGATAGTAAGTTATTTTATAATACCCTTTAGTTAAGAGTTCGTTGGGAATTGGTTACTTTTCCTCTCAACCTTTGGAAATCTATTTATATGCACTACTTTCTCATTTGAAGAGAGGGGATTTTGGGGGCTGGAGCATTGAGGAGAGGATGGCCTTACTTTTCATGGAGATTTTGGAGAGAAAACTTGGAGATGTGAAGGAGAGTTTGTAAGCATATGTCTTTAAGAATTTTTGGTTATCTTTGCTTTTGGGAGAGAGACATTTTTGTGAGAATTTCAGTAGTTGAGAGAGGGATTCTTTGCTGTGGAATTATTTCTTTCTTTCATGGAGATTTCTGAAAGTGGATAGGGTTTGAAGGATGCATCTCAAGTTTGGATTTGTCTTCTCTTTTGTTTCCTTCCTTTTTCGATTCAACCTTCGTAGGACATGAGGTATGGATTGAATATTTTAGTTACTTGATGTATCTAATAGATTATAGATCTATTTATATATTATAATTATTTATTATATCTGTACTTTTCATTTGTATGGTTATTTTAAAGTTTTGAGTTTTTATTTGTAAGAATTGACATGTGTTTTCCTAGGGTTTTTAGCAACCCATTTTTGGAGATCTGTTATTATAAAAATTTAAATTGCATCTATGGTTTTACTAAATTGATTTTCTGGAAGTAAAATTAATATATCTCAAATGGGTATCTCTCTGATTTTATTTTTAGGGTCGAATTAATGCCTTATTGTTGACATTTTGGCAGAATATGCCTGTCCATTCTTGATTCCGAATTTTCTGTCAAATGTATTCATATGCTACAGGCTTATATGATTATATAAAAGTCTAAATTTGATATCAGATATTCTCTTAAGTCTTATCTTTCATTTCCAATTAGTTTGGTGAATTTTAATTATGTTTTGTGAAAATTACAACCGTTTTAGTGAAGGCAGGTCTGAACCCTAACCAGAATTTTCTGTTTTAAACTAGAAGTCATAACTTTCATTCCCACCGTTGGATCTTTCTAAAAATAAAATTGAGTGTCCATAATTATGTTATCTAAATCTCCACCAAAGTGATTTCCTTTAGTTTATATTTTGTGGAAGATATGGATGACTATTCTATGATGACTATTCTTTGCATTTAATCCTTGCTTGAAATAATTCAATTTAAGAACATCATTAAGTTTTAAGGTTTCGTATGGTTACCAGAGGCTATTAGAATTTATTTTTGTTTAATTGGATTTATTTATACTTTGAATATGTTTATAATATCACTTGGATATCTTCTTATATGTTTGGAACATTCTGAATGCCATATTGGGTTTAGGGTTGTCAAGTGGACTAGGGACAACATATGTTTTCCTAAACTCAATCAAATGTTGTTATGGAATTGATATGAATTCTTGATGATGAATCTATTATGTTCTTATGATTTTTTATATGTATGTTAGGGAACCTAAGTACACTAGGTGAGTGGCTCATAGTGAGGGGCCGGGGCCCTAAGTGGCTAGTACCAGGATAACCTACTATGAGTTATTTAATCAAGTGATAACCTAAATAAATGAATTGGGAATGGGAGATTATTGGAATGGGAAATTATACATTAATCAATATTAATTGTGCCTCGCCCATGCCTTTAGTGCTAGTAAAGACTAAGGATGGGAGTGGGAGAAGGTACCTATGCGTAGGTACAACTGAATGACCTTGTCTGTACGAGAGGCATTCGGTTCCGCATGTGCCTACTTGGGGGCCGGGGCGAAGAGTGGCTAGTACCAGGACAACCCAAGGGGTGAGGGCTATGCGATGACACTCACTTAGCTTGTAGCTTAGAGTCTCTATCAAATTTGATCATGCCTCTGGTATTCCTTGTGGTCTTCTTGTCTTTTCTTTTTTTGTTGTGACTTTGGGGAACTTTTATCACCACCTTAGAAATTTTCTAGTTGTTACCTCTTGTATGGGCCTTTGGCTCTATCTCCTAGCTCGGGGGAGTGGGCCTATTGGTTCCACATGGTTGGGTGGTTAATATTTATATCGAGGTATTGTTCATGATTCTCTGGATGATCCTAGCACATATTCCTTTCCAGATCTACAGTTGAAGATTTCTTATTGGATATTTTAATATGTTGAGATGTACTTATGTATTTGAATTCATGTAATTTTTAATCTCCTAAAAAGAGTCTTGTAGTATTGATGTAATCTCAATTCAAAGCAATGCATAAGGGAATGGGTAGTTCTAGGTAAAAAAAAGGGAAAATAATGTGGAATATTGGACATGTTACTAGCATTAAAAGAAAGTGTTTATGTTATTTCTCCTATCCTCTTATGTTGTCTATATGTAAAGGAAATAATCTTAAATATAGTTATATATAATGATGTATCACAAAAATAATGTATTCTCTCTTGATGAAAGGATCCAAGGAAATTATTGAGAAATGATAGGTTAGTGATTGGAATTATTAACAATGAATGGTTATGAAACAATGCAATAAAATAGTAACTTGATTATAATGTTAATACTTGGTTCATGTTAATGAAATACCTAGGATAATGCCTACCTTAATGAATATTAATCTCTTACCTAAATTATTAGAGAAAAGTGATATAAAGGATAGTAGATGTAGATGAAATCAATATGAATTTATGGAATGAGTTGATAAAAGGAATAATGATGTTGGATGATTAACCTATGTTTAATAAAAGAAATAAGTTAGGGACATTTAACTTGGTGCATTAAAATGAATGTAGATTTTTTAAGCTCATGATTCCGTGAATATCTTATGCATGTAAATGGTTTATATGATGTTGCTTAGGTAGCGACGTTAGGGAACCCGGGAGGACTTAAGTTGTATAAATCTTACATTCAAGTAGTAGAAAATTATTTCTTCTTTTAGAAATATGAAGTGTAATGATGAATATTATTCTAGTTAAAATAAATAAATAAATTAAAAAAAAATTCACTACTTTCTTTTTATAGAGGTTTTATGTCTTGTTCTCTTGGGTTGCCTGGCGGGGCGTTACAGTGTGCCCTCACTGGAAGAGGCAAGGGAACTTTATTCCCAAATGTTACCATTGCCCATCAATTCATAATTACCAAGGGTGGATGGGTCTACATGGATAAAATTTTGGCTCCATACCATATGGCTATTGCAATTGCTAGAATAGCAGATCCAGAAGGTTTCTATAATGAAATGTTTAAAAAGAGAGCCAAGTGTGCCATGATCAACCATATTTTTAATTTCCCTGAAGATATCATCGAGAATGTAGCAAAGATACAGGAACAAGAGGTTATGAAAGAAAAATGGTTGGTATACAGGAAGACACTAGATTTTATTTGGCAATTTGATTCAGGATGGGATCCCTTGAAAAGCATAACTCTAATGGGGAAGAAAATAGACACTCTCATGAATTGTTTTCAGGATATTTTTCAGACTTTAAATGAGAAAAAGGAAAAGGTTATGAAGGATGATCCAGAAAAGGCTAGACAATTGTTGAGCAAGCCTGTGTTTGCAAAAGGGTTACCCCCGGGGAGATATATGGTACAAAAGAAGACTGGTTACAATGTGGTGATACCAAAACAGAGCTAGCAAAAGCAGATGGATAAAAGGGATATCCCATCAACCTCACAATAGATTGGAAAACAAAAGGAGATTGTGGAGATCCCTGATTCTCCTCCTCAGACTTCTAAAGATATAATTGATTCTCCACCCCCATCAAAAAGGAAAAAGTTGGAAGAGAGACCTACTCATGTGGAAAAGGAGTACTCCCCATCACAGTCTCTTATAAGAATTTTTGATGACCAAGAGATTGCAGAACAAGTATAGCAAGTAGATGCTCTAGGTCAGATCTTTATGAATTATGAAGAAGTAAATGAGGGAGTGCCAGAGCTACTAGAAGAACCTAAGTTGGATCTAACAGCAGGGGAGTTAGCAAGTACTGAATTGGACCCTGTAATCAAGCAAGCTTGTGAAGAATTTTTGGTTGATGACAGTTTTGTTAAAACTAGGGCCTTTATGCAGTTTCTTTGGAATTTAAACATCAAACAATTTCAAGAAATCTATGAGAAGAGACATGATGAGAATCCAGATAAGGATTTACAAGTTATAGAGGAAGAAGTGAAAATAGAGATGACTGCAAAGTTTAAACAAATCACTCCAGAACAGGGAAGAGATATGGTAAAGATTTCAGGAGTACTGATCATCCTAGAATGGGATATAGCTAATGTAGTAGTGTTTGATGTAGTCAGAAAGCAAACTACTCCTCTCCATAGGACTCTAGAAGAAGCAGAACAAGCTGTTAAAGGAGTCACTTGCAGTGATAATCATCAAGCATTGGTAATGTGGTCTTTGAGGAAGAATGAAAGTGATCAAGGAAAGCAAATTGTCAAAGATGACCTCTTAGGGAGTTTAATTGTAAGAAGAGTTACTGATACATCTTTGGTGGAAGCATCAGGTATGGTAATGGCCATGACACAATTAATAGCAAAGGTGGCAGAAAAGAAAGCTAAAGAGAAGGATGAGCTCACTGCAAAATTGGAAACAGTCTTGAAGGTTTATGGTGAGATGAAATAGGGGATTCTTGAGAGAGATATTCTGATTGTAGATTTAAGAAAGAAATTGGGAGAATAGGGCCCAATACAATTATCAGAGAAAATTCAGATAGCTTCCTCCTCTGTAGGGCCTTCCTCATCAAGCCCTATTATTGAACTTCCCCCTTCCCCTTCTCCTCCTTCCATAGATGAAGAGGATATTGATCAAAAGGTGAAGAATAGGTTAGGTGATAAGATAAAAGGTGTTGTGTCACATTTTGTTGCAAAGGTGAGACCTAAAGAAATATACAAATCTGCAAAACAATTGGCAGATGTCTTAGTGACTTTTCAGAAAGAGGTGGCAACTATGGACAAAATTTTGGAAAGATAGACTCCAAGGAAAGATACTCTGAGGTCATGGTTTGATCAAAATAAGGATCAGTGTGTGGTAAATATTGAGCTTGCAAGTACTTACAGGGTTATCAAGGATCTTTTTGACTTTGAGGTAAACAGGGAGAGTATAAGAAGAAGGTCAGAAATCTTAAGAACAAGATATTTTCAGGATGATTTCCAAATTTTCCCTGGTCTTATTAAGGTAGATGGGGTAATCAAGGATAAAGGTCAATGGATGGAGAAAATAGATAGATGAGTACTGACTAAAATAAATGACATTCTAGGTACAAATGATAATACCCCATTTGTACAATTTATTGAACTCCTTCAAGATGCTAGGTTATACTTTGCTAATGTGAGAATAGAGGTTCATCAGTTGGTTGCTAAGTGGGAAAAGTTGTCCCCAAAGAAAGATGAGGTCCTTGCCTTTCATTGGCCAAGTGAAGAAACCTACATGACTTGGGAATCCACATATATATCAGGAGATTCAGAAGAAAGGGCAATCAGGTGAAGAAGTGACAGGTGTTAGTATTCCAAACTTTTGAAAGTCAAGGTAAAAAGGGACAAAAATGTTAAACAAGTTATCATAGACATGAATGTGACAATTGTCCAAATAGAGTTGCAGATGGCATCTGATCCAGAAAATGAGGGAGAGCAAGTTTCAAACAAAGAATGATGTAAATTATCCAGATGGCGGTCATCACTCATGCAACAAATTTAGCAACTGCTCTAAAATATCTTTAGACAAAGATGCCACCTGTGGGATTGTTGGAAATAGATATTTGTAATCTGTTGTTGCAAACAACTTTCTCTATTTGTAATCTTGTTTTTAGTGCAAGATCTTTTAACAGCCATCTGAAGCTTGTTTCATCCTTTTGAGGATTCCAAGATGGCTGATTGGTATAAGTAGTAAGTCCTTGTTCATTTCAAAGGAGGTTGAAAAATATACTGTAGAGGCTTGGCGCCATTGTTGAAATCTTAGAATATTTTATCAGATTTTGAAATGTATTGATACAGTGAGATTTTATTGGAATACAATAGAATTCCCTTGCATGATTTCAATTGTCTTCTTGTTTGAATTATGTGGCTTTTGTGTATTGAATCTATAAGGTAGTTTTGATATACCGTTTACAAGGTATCTGTGATTTTAATCTCTAGCTCCTTTCAAGGAAAGGGTAATGTCTTTAGGTTAATTTCTGAGAGATTAGGAATTTGGCAAGAATTTGATGATCAAACGTGTTTAAGAGAGGATGAATTGTAAGGAACTTCATCTGGGATTTGTTTGTGTTTCATTTAGAAGATTTCTGTAAGTATATGTTTCACTGTTTGACTCTATACCCAAAGATAAGGCACTGGTCTATCCTCGATTTGCAGAGATCTCACCCTCAACAAAATTCAAATAATAATTTACTTTCATGTATGTTTGAACGACTGAGAAGATAAAGTTTGTATCAAGGATATAAACTATTGTTGTGATCCTTTCAAGAAGTAGATCTAAAAGGGGTTAACCTGCCCGAGTTCAAAGCTCGAAAAGAAGGAGTTTATCCTTATCACACTTGGCATTTTTCTGGAATGAATTTTTACTTCCGTTAAATTCATTATGGAGCATTGAGTCTGAAGATAGGTACACCCGCCTGGGTCTGTGGAGCCCGAAGTAGAAGAAGGACTTGGTCCTTATCAATTAGCCTTTTCCCTGTAAGAATCCAGAGTTGAGAACCTGAGAGTCAAGTTTGAAAACTATATTGGTGATTCTACATGAAAAAGAGCTAACATACCTTTTGTGACAAGTCTTGATAATGGTATTTTTCCTTTCCTCCTTATTCTATTGATTCTTTCCAAAAGCTTTCTA
Organism: Chamaecyparis obtusa; assembly: GCA_027943335.1. Classification (NCBI taxonomy): domain Eukaryota; kingdom Viridiplantae; phylum Streptophyta; class Pinopsida; order Cupressales; family Cupressaceae; genus Chamaecyparis; species Chamaecyparis obtusa. The sequence goes on from BSBK01004369.1 coordinate 2,580,811, forward strand.
ATGCCTTCATACAAAATTTAAAAACAATATTAGTCTACAATTATCTTTGACTAATTTGATGCATTGTAAATAAGGAGTAAAAGAAAATGTTACTAATTTCATTGGTATATTTAAGCATTTATTTTCTCATATTTCTTATCTTATTCTTGATATTTATGTACAACACATTTTGTTGATAATTTACAAAAAGGCATTAGAGATGATATTTTTCTTGCTGAATTTACCTCTTCTTCCCAACTCTGTGTTGTGCTTCACCACTATCAATTATAATTGAGTCAATTTGAGAGAACCACTCCAATGACTTTCATAGCTATTAATAAGAGTGATGTCCCCTCTAATTAGAATAAATATCAAAATGAAAATAAATATGTCAATATTAACAAGGCATAAAATACGGTAGATGAACAAGTAGTCATTGCATCCAAAGGTGTTTCTTCTTCTTCCTCTATTTTCTGGCTGAATCATAAATATATTCCTCTTTCTGAGTCTACCGTAATGGAAAATTTCTTAAATTATAATATCATTAAACTTCCTCCTATTAAACCTGTTAATCCCACTATGATGGCTTCCAAGTCCTTTGATTCCAAAGGCTTTTGTCAATACCATTGTTAGCCTGGTGATGATACCGAGAGGTGTTATTCTTGTAAGAATACTATACAAGACTTGATTGATTATAATACTTTATGTGTTGATTCCAATGATAGTAGTAAAAAAAATTTGTAGAGCCTACTAACCAAAATCTTTATATTTATACAAATCCTCTACCTTTACATTCTACCAAGACTACTTCCCAACCTTATTCATCTTCTATGCAGATTGCCTATAATTAAATTTTGAAAGAAGAAAAACATCCATGTCATTAATCATGTGGAGTATGAACCTCCACATGAACCTCAACCTCCACCTAAATCTTAACCTTATCCTAAACCTAAACCTCAATATAAGCGTAGAAGATATCCTTTTATTACCTTTGACCATTCTAGAACCATGAAGGCTCATGATGGTCCACTTTACATTGTTGATAGGGTTTCTAGGACTACTTCGTATGGTTGTCTTGTTGATCCTATGTCTATGGTGAATGTTATTACTAAAGAGAATCTCTTTCATATAAATATCTAAAACATGATTTTTATGATATGAAAGATGATTTTATTCATATATATAATGGATTCCTTTATAGAGATCATGGTTCCATCTCCTTTCCTATTGATCTTTATGGTCCAAAGTGGTGGATAGTACTTTAATTTTCATTCATTCTTCCAATCAATTTCAAGTGAAGCTTGGTGTCCCTTTGTTGTCTTCCATGCAATCCATTGCTTCTCCTATTCACAAATGCATAAAATTTCCTCATGATGGAGAGATCAAGATAATAAACCATAGTCTCTATCATACTTATAGGCTTATGGATTGTGCTTCCCTTGACATCTTTTGGATTTACCTACAAAACCTTTGAATCATCCTCATTAACTTTTTTGATCCTATCAATCCTTAAAAAATAGAAATATCACTGAGTTAAGTATGCCTAAGATTGATATTACCTATGGTATTTTTCCTACACCACCTATACCTCCTTTTTTTGACTCTTTGAATTCCATTGGGAAACCTCCTATTCATATCTCTAAACCTAGTGTTGCTCCTTATGTTCCCCCTTCACATGGAGAAAATGACCTTATGTTGATTGATCCCACTCCACAACCTATCTATAGTAAGACCAAACATTACTGAAATGTCTCAGACCATTGAAAGAAATGTCAAGCTAAAGCCAAGGCACATGTTCATGCTTCCTAAACCATCTTTCCTTCTTTTGACCATCCCATGCTTGAGCCTGTGGAGGAAATTAATGATCCTAATAATGTTAAAATAGATAAACATGATGATTCTATTTGAATTTTGGATTCTATTATGATTAATCTTGATGAGGAATATAAAATTGATGATCCTATTGATACTAATAATGCTTTACATGAGAGTGATAATTGTAAATATGAAACTATTGATATTGATCATTCTTTGCCTAACATTCTTTTAAAATAGTTGTGAATTACTCCTAATCCCAAATACAATGACCCTCAAAATAGTCCTTATTTAGAATAGGATATTATTCCTATTGTGTTGGATGTTTCTCCTCTTGTGTGTTTCCCATCTTCCCTATGGGTAAGGGAACCAAGATAGTGTGGAAAAAAGTGGCCACCCACTAAAAAAAAACACTCCTACCATGATCGACTTACTTTAAATCTAAATAATCCAATTAGGCTTAGGTTTGGTAAATGAATAACCCGAGTACAAGGATAGTTAATAGCTTGGATAACATGGTTGAGGCTTGGAAGCTTCATTTCCTTCCATTTCCCTCCTTTTTTTTACATGTTTTATTCTTTGAAATAGGTTTGTCAAGTTATTCATCATCAACTTTACACATCATCAAGTGGGTATTTATGAAATTACCACCACAATTTCACACATATTCTAAGATTTCTAACCATATAACTGTTTCTATTTTTGGACATTATTAGCATAGTAAAGTTTAATTTTCTTTACCAATATCTCCAAAGTTCTCATAGACATAAGCGTATCATTTTATTAATAAATTTTGATCTTCTTGACCAAATAGAAAAACTTATATATTATTATTCTAAACTTGATTCTATGTACTTTAAAAAAATATTATTTTCATTTTAAATTATTTTGATGTAAGTTATGTCTAGCACATAAACAAACACTTAATTTTAAGGACGAACACAATTCAAAAAATCATAAAAAATAAAATACTTGAAAACAAATTACAAAAAATATACAACTTCTAGATCTCACTCTTATATATCTTTTTGACAAAGGGTTTTCAAAAATGCTAAATATAACTTTATCTTTTTTGATGCACACCACAAACACTATGTTATGTTTTTATCAAAAGATCAGAAACAATTTTTTGTGCACAATGGATTTGACCCTCGTAATATTATCATATTTTAAAATATTTTGTAGTTTAGAAACTAGATTAAGAGTACTACGATACTTTTTCTTAGCATATCTACTAATTTTGATTTCATAAATATAAAATTTCTCTTCCAAGTTTAGGTTCACCTAATTTCAAAAAAAAGTGGCATGTTTTATCCCCATTTTTTAATGCCATATTGGTGCACTTACCCCTACATGATATAGACCAATATGAGGGAGGCAGAGGGGGGATTTGAGGAGTAGGGGCAATTGATGCACTTCATTAGCCTCTTAGCATGGTATTCTTTGTGTTCTTTTCTTTTGTGTCATGCTTCTCCTATGTTGTGTCTGCTATATGTTTGTTTAGATTTCTTTAAATGGCCCTTGTTTCTCTATTGGCTCAAGGTGATAAAGGAATAAAAATTTTTGTATCAATCTTGTATTTTTATCTATCTTCTTCTATATGTTGTTACATGTTGTCTTATACATGTGCTATTATTCATAAATGTGCCTTTGTGTAGTCCTCTTAGGATTTGCGATGTATGATAGCACCAAATATTTTTTGTGTCCCTAATGCTAGCCCAAAAATGACTCTTCTTCATAACTCTTATGTAGTTTTCATCCATTTTGTTCTAGCTATACATCAATTGGTGAATGATAAAATTTCATGACATAATTTCATATAATATATCTTATGATCATACTGACCCTAGAGTTAGTAGATCTCTTTTCTGCTTGTCTTTATGTTATATGCCTATTTCCCTTGATTTGTCTTCTCTTGAGGGAATTTCACATTAGAAACATATCTATTGGATACATGTACAATTTATTAAATCCATTTATCTCATTAAGGTGATTGTACTAGCTTCAACATGGGGAATATTCTCTGCTCACTTTTTACACATGATCACTTTTGCAAACAACTTTTATTTATTGAATCTCTTTATGAGTTACTACACAATCCAAAATATTTTATTCTATTTTGATCTCTTATTTGATTGCAAACAATCTGAAAGTTTTATCACTTGGAAATTTCTCTGTTTGATCCCTCAAGGATGTACGCATCCTTAAGTCTTGATTGCCTCTTCTTTAGCTTTTCTATTTTGGAAAATTATTTTCTTGAAGGTGAATCCTTTTTGGGTTGAATATCATGCACACACATTTTCTAGACCATTCAATGCCATATTTTATATTAGATCTATCTTTTTGTGTGGTTCACGGTAGGATGTACACTTCTTACTAGGCAAGTTAATCAGACTTCTTTTCTTTTCTATTTGTGTTAGTGATATTTCTCTTTTTATGGTTTTAGAGTTGAAATTGACTCAAGTTTGTTAGGGACTTGATGGATTCTTTGTCTACATCATCATAATGATATCATCTTATGCCTTTTGCTTTACTTTACCAAGAGTTTGTGTTGAGCCCATACTCTTGATAAAGTGGGGGCTAAATGTATCATCTTAAAACTGAAGTAGCCATGTTAGGACATGTTTATCCTTCCTTAGTTGATGCTTTGGACTTAATTATAATTCCTTGTATATATCCATGGATTTTCATATGCTTTTGTTCCAATTTGGGCCCTATCTTGTCCCTTTCCCTACTTATTTTTCACACTTTCTGAGACCCCAAGGAAATTTGTGAAGGCCTTTCCCTTTAGGTCTAGGCCAAATTTCAGCCCTAAACCACAAGTCTAGGAAAAATTTTAGCATGACCCTCAGGTCTAGAAATTTTTTTGGCCCTGACCTTCTGGGTCACCCTCTTCAGGATACGGGGCCCTTTTACAATTTCAAATTGATTCTTGCATTCTAGTCGGTCCTTTTCAACTTAAGAGATGAAATGGGTATAAATATAGGCCTTCCTTCTTCATTTGATACATACACAAGGTTTTACATTTAAACATATATTATTACAAGCCTTCATATTTCATGCAAGAGAATTCTACAAGAATTCATAAGTATTTTTTGAGCATTCAAGGAGATCCTTTTGCAACACTTGAAGAATTCAAGCATAGGAGATCTCTTGCATTATAAGAGCATTAAAGGAGATTTGAAGGAGTTGATTGGAGTCCTTTGTATCCTTATTTAATGTTCTTTCATCCATTTTTCAATATTTAGCTTCCTTCATTGATGATAGTGGAGTTGGCAGTCAAGGAAGGGTTGCATACCTGATTTGACTACATGAGAACATCTACATCAATTGATCTATTGACTTGGTGAGGTGGATATAGTGCATTATATTAAGACATCCTACTCTTCTACAAAATTCAATTACATTGGAGCACTTCTTCATCCTCCTCAATAGTTTCTACAAAAGTAAGTTAAATTCATACATTTTCTTTAATTTTTACATAAATAATTTCATATTTATATTTAAGGCTGATTCCTCAACTGGACATTGACTGAGGAAAGCCCATCAAAAACTAAACAAAACTACTTTTCTTGTAGGATCATGTTTTTAGGAGTTTCACATCCACTTTTCGTGAGTTTTGGAACATGACACAGCCAAAGATCTAGGGACAAAGAGTTCAATAAATAAGGTCTAGGTCAAATTTTGACTTAGTCATAAGTTTAGGCAGACCCCAAGTCGACATAGACCTAAAAAATCAGCCTAGTCCTAGAGTAGAATAATTTTTGTGTTTTGTTCATCTCGCAATTTTAGGTCTAGATCCAATCATGTTTGTTGTTCTAAGAAGTTCTTAGTGTAGAAATACATATCTCAATTGTAATTTCATTATAAAGGTCAGTTTTCTATTTACATTATTTACTTTTTGTATTTACCTTTCAGATCTGTAATATTTAACTATATTCATCACTTTTCCTTCTTTCCTAGTTAATTTCCAAACCCTAGGCTTAAAGGAACTTGTATCTTCTTTCCTAGCTCTTGGATCTTTGGTTCTTTGTTTTCATTGGCCCTCCTACATCACTTTCATAGTGGTAATATACTTGGATACAAAATGTTGGGGGCTTGGCTTAGAGGAGCTATTCCTTTGTGGACCTTCCGAGGTATAGTTGGCCACAAAAAATTGGGGCATGTTACACTTTTTATTTCCATCTCAGTTTCCCCCCTATACAATACTAACATTGAGATTTATTATTCTTTAAAATAATATTTGTTAATTATTATAAATATTAATCAAATAAAACCAATATTTATCTTAGATATTTTATATTTAATAACTACTACATAATAGCCTTTAATTGTAGCAAGTAAATAATATTACTTGACTACAATCATTGTACTTTATTTTCAATCCTTCATTCATAGATATATGTTTGAACCATGTATATAGAATCAATAATTATATTCAAATTTTATTACACAAGATCAATACTTCCAATTCATTCTTGTATTGAAGTCTAGATTTGTAATAAATGACTATAGAATATTCTCATTTTGTGTTTCTCTCTATTTCAAATGATTCTTTAACATTAGATACATTTGTAATAACATTTTAATGTCTTATGATTTTTCTTTATATATAATATCCTAATATAAAATTTAAATATTACCTTTTATTTCCAATGACTATTAAAGAAAGTTCCATATCAATATATAATTAACTTTAAATTTAAAAATTTAAGATTTAAACCTTTCAAAAATTAATCTAAACTCACTTGTACATCATAAGATTATCAATCAACCATAAACATTATAAATCAAATTTAAAATTTTAACATGTGCAAACATAATCAACCAATTTTATTTTAAAAATAATAACACATTATAAGTCAAATTGCATGGAAGAAATGGAAAAAAGTGAGGTCTATACATTTTTTGTTGTCTTACATTAATTTCAGGATCTCAATATGAAGATGCATTGAGCATCACAATGTGAATATGTGAGTGTTTCTTTATATTTAGATATATATAAATCTGAATTTAATATAAAACTTTCCAACCTAAAAAATAATCACTAGAATTATACATTAATACAATGCCCCACCAGGGAATCCATAAGGAATCAGTTCTTTGACCCAAAATTTTAACTAACATTTTTTTTTTCTAACATTCCAACATTACATTATTAACAATCTGAATTTAAATAAAACTCTCCAACCTAAAAAATAATCACTAGAATTATACATTAATACAATGCCCCACCAAGGAACCCATAAGGAATTAGTTCTTTGACCCAAAATTTTAACTAACATTTTTTTTTTCTAACATTCCAACATTACATTATTAACAATCACAAGTTTATTCCTTAAGTTTCCCTTAATGAATTCATTTACCATTATCAATTACTTAATAAAATGAAGTCCATTTCATTTTATTTACATAAGAGAGGGAGGTAAGAAAGTAATATATCTTTTACTTCCTATCTTAATTTCCTTCCTTTTTGGCTACACACTAGATGTCTAACTTTTAACTTCAATATACATTGATACTTTGCTTTCATTCCACATTAAAACCAATTACATTAAAATGAACTAATTGAATTCATTTTCTTTACCAACTTTCACAATATATCATCTATGACATTATATATATCCAGTTAAGGATTAAGATTAAAACCCAGTTTCAACAATCTCTTGTCATACACATTGAACTATACATTTGAGAGCATTAGGAAAGAAATTAAATCTTAATACTAATTTTAATAACATACATGTTTCCTTTCCCTTATTATTACCCTTCAACCATTAGCATATATTTTCACTAATCCACACATCAAAACAAGTTTCCTTTTAAAGAAGTTTACATCCATATGTACTTGCATTACAAAGGTTTGCATAGAACCATTATTTTCAATTTCCTTCTAAAACTCACAAGAGATATAGGGAAGGAATTACTTAAATATTATCCATAATTGATTTACTAATATTCAATCCCTTTTTTGAAACTCTTAAAACTACCCTTCCCATATACATAACTTTCTTTCTTATCATTTCCAATTACAATTATAATTACAACACATGGCCTGAAGGCATATAGAGAGATAATTACACCAAGTGCCTAAGGGCTTACAATATATCTTTACATCTTTATTACAAAAGATAGAGATACATGATACAAGAATATAAAAACTTCATGTATCATCAGAAAATGGAAGCACTTCCATTTAGGACTGGTTTAGCCCTTCAAGTAGGTGGTTTGGGGTCATGTCAAATGCTTTCATGGGATCTCTAGATTGGATCATGGTTTTTTCCCTATTCTTCCCTTTTCTCCACCTCTTTCCAACCTGTTCCTGGCACCCTGACCTAAAACCCTGAGATTATTGACCTCTGGGTCAAGGTCGAGCTTCTAGGTCAAGGTCGACCTGGACCCTGACCTTGGGTTCATATTAGATTCCAGAAGTTTCCAGATGTCGGGCTTCAGAAAGTTTATTTTCCCACTTCTGGGTCAGTTGTTTCAAATTTCAGAATGGTAAACTCTTAAATTATATTTAATATATGTGCATTTCTAGGGGTTAAGGTTTAAATGATAATTTAATTCTCCTATGTCTACCTCTCTATAAGTTTGTGCCCGAGACTAGTATAAAAGGAAGCCTTCCTCTCTCATTTCAATCCATCCTTTATCATCAATCAAGTGTGAGATCCATCTATCATCTCTCTTTTGCAATCAAGCACTCCATCCTTCAAGAAAACATTTTCAAGGAAGAATTCAAGCCTCTGGAGGAATTTGGTTCAAGCATTCAAGATTCATCATTCAAACCCTAGATCTATCCATCATGGTGGTGTGATCTTCCTTCAAGATCGTTTGTTCATCTTCAAGATCTATTCATTCTCCCTTCAAGGTGGATTCCAAGCATACAATCATGGAGGTTTTGATTTACATTTATTATTTTTGAGTCCAAGATTTCATATTAACATATGTGTTTACATTCCAAATACAATTACATATGTATTCAATATCATAGCTTCGTTGTTAGATCTACTTCTACTACTTGCTAGCATTCTCTATTTCAATTCCATTTTTAAATGTTGATTCCAAACTGGGGTTTGACCAAGGAAAACCCCTCATCCAAAAAACAAAACCCTTTTTCTTGCAAGCACAGGTGCATGACAGTGAATTAAAGTTCACATTTGAGTACCCTTTTCAGTGAACTTTTGGGATCCACAAACAAAATTTTCGTCAGAAAAGTGCAGGTCAAGGTCAACTTTTAGGGGTAATATCATACCCTAGGGTAAGATATTACCCCTATTTTTGGTCAAGGTTGATCTTTCTCAGAAAGACAAAAGGTTTCTGGGTTTTCTCTGTTTCTGCATTTCTAGGCCAGATCCAGTTGTAGAATTTCCCGAAACTGAACACAGACACAAGAAAATAGTGATTTTTGAATCTGCTCCTTTTCAAGATAAGTACTTATGTTTTATTAAGTTTTGTATGTACAAAAAATTTTCTATGACATGCACAACACAACACATAAACCCCCACTCCCACAAAACATAGATATACAAATATATCAAACATATATTTTTATATCTTACATTTTGGTGAACCCGCGATAGACAACTATTTATTTTTGGTGTTAGATGCTTTTCCTTCTTTCCTTAAGATTAGATTTATTTTATGCTCTTACATTTTAAAATTCAAAAAACAAAAAAATTAATATATTCTACAAAATACAAAAATATTTTTTGCATTTTATTTGCTATGAAGATCTTTAAGATGCTTTGGTGTATGGTCATTTTCTTTATTATCCTCCTCTTAGCATCTCTTTATCATACTTATGATGTTTATGATAGTTTCTTCCATTTTTTAATGTTTGTCACTCTTCATCTTTCACTTGCCTATTCTTTTTTGAGATTGACAGATACTAATCTTCCTACTTTCAAAAATTTCATTAAAGATTTATGTGGCAGACTTATTACTCTTTTAGATTATGTGAAGAATTGGGTAGATGATACACCATTTTTTAATCTTCCTAATCCTAATCCTATCCTTCCTAATCTAGTTTCTAATCTTCCTAATCTTATTCCTAACATGCCTAATTCTTCATCTTCTATTCCTAGTTCTTCCCATACTTATGATTAGGTTCAAACTATGGTTCATGATGCAGATGTGCAAGAATTATTGGATTTACCTTCCCCTTCATATCTGATCCAAGATAATATAAAAGGGAAGAAAAAATAAACTTCTTCTAAACCTATTAACTGCCTTATACAACCTTTACTCATGAACATGATAAAAAATCACCTCCTGTAGAATATTTACATGACATGTACACTAGAGGATATAATATGATGACTAAACAAGGATATAAAGGTTTAGGGCTTGGCGTTAATGAGCATGGTATTAAGTATATAGTTCATATCTCCCCTAAACAAAATATGTGTGGTGTTGGTTATTCGCAATCTCAATTCAAGGTGGTTGATTTTGATCATTGTCCTCCTCTTCATGTTATTCTCCCTACACCTACCTTAGATCCCTGATACTCCTCAAGATGTGGCTAAGAAGGTATATGTTTAGTTAATGAATTCCAAGAAAGAAATATTTAAACCTATTCTGAATGATGCTCTATCCAAGTACAAATATCCTTTTCATTAGAGTAATACACATTTACTTGCTAATTGTGTGCATTTCAAGTTATATGTTAGAGAAAGAGATTCTTTAGGAATTATATCTCACTCTCATACAATTTTACAATTCCTTCATAACTTTGATAGGGAGCATCACCTTGATTTTTCCATAATATAGATCTTTTATCCTCTTGTCTCATGACTTGGGGGCAAGAGGTATTTGATTCAGTCTCCTAGGATCCATTAGGCTCTTAGCATATATGTCGTCTTGAGCTTAATTGGTATTCTTTCTATCTTTTCTCCCTATGGTTTTGTATTATTTTATAATCATCCATAGATTCTATTCTCTTATTCAAGATTTCTTTTCTAAAGACTCTTTTGCAAAGGTATCCCTTGCTCTCATCCCTAGGGGAAAGGTTCTTCCTTCTTTCTCTTTGTCTTGGGATCTACTTTCCTTAGCTTAGTGGCATTTTTTTATCTTGCAAAATTACTTCATTATAGTGATTGAGGGTTGGATATGGATATCCTTTTATGTGAGAGATTGTTTTCCTAGGTCATCACTTCTTCTTTATTCTACAAATTATGTTCTTTATAAATTCTTGCCCTTGATGTAGGATTAGAGTTTGATTCCTTTGTTCAAAGATTCCTCTTCCTCTTGTTTACAGGGGGGGTAGATGATTGAATCTTTGTTTCTCTTTGAAATATGATATTTTATCTAAAGCACTCCTCTATGGTGGGGTCTTGTTTATAATATCTCTTTCTTTGAGGATCCTTTTCCATAACTAACATATCCTTTTCAAGATTATCTATGCTCTTGGATGAAAAGGTCAATACCCTTTGCTAAGAATATAGTGTATATTATTGTTAACAAGATATCTCCTTACTTTGTGAAGTAGGTATCCTCTTTCTCTTCCTTATCATGTCTAGTAGATAGCCATGATAAGGAGGGGGGCATATATAGGTTCTCTCCTATGCCGCATTTTCAATTTTTAATATGCTAAATCCTTGGAGGGTAATACACATAAGTTGCTAAATCCTGAAGAGACATGCATTTTTCAATTTTCAAAATGCTAAATCCTTGGAAGGTAACATACATAATCTTCTAAATCATGAAGAGACACACATTTTTCAATTTTCAATATGCTAAATCTTCTGAAGGTAATGCACATAAGTTGTTAAATCCTTAGGAGACACCCATTTTATATTCATAGTGATACAAGAAGGTGGATCTATGGGTATTCTAAAAGCCATCAAAAGATGCATTATAGTTTCAAGGCATAGTTTTTGGGTGAACTATCATGTTTTTCTATCTATTGAGCTCTCCCTCCTTGGTGATTCATGGTAAGGTGGACATCTTACTGGGTGAGGTAATCACTTTCCCTTTCTCTCTTTTCACTTTCATGCTAGTAGGATTGAATCATGAAGCTATGTTATTTATAGTGTTTCTCTTGTCTTTCTTATGTAATCATTTATGCTTTTACAATAGCTTTCCAAATATGATATTAGTATAGGAAGAATTTCTTAGCAAGGTTTCCTTTACTAGTTGATCTGGGTTTGTTTTTGTACTAACCCTTCTTTTTGCATCCTTTTTTTTTTCTTTGTTTTCGCACCCTCGTGTATGTATGTTGAGTTAGAATCCTTAGCTTAGGGGCTTGTGTCCTTAGTTGATTGATATTCTATCTCATTGAAAATCCACTTGGATCTTTCTTCTCCTTTACCAAGAGTTTCCATTGAGTCCATAATCTTGCTAAAGTGGCGGCTAATTGTATCATCGAAAAATGGAACTACTACCATTTAGGACTGGTTTAGCCATCCGAGTAGGTGGTTTGGGGTCATGTCAGATGCTTTCATGGGATCTCTAGCTTGGATCATGGTTTTCTCCCTATCCTTCCCTTTTCTCCACCTCTTTCCAGTCTATTCCTGGCACCCTCACCTAAAACCTTGAGATTCTTGACCTCGGGATCAAGGTTGACCTCAACCTTGACCTAAGTCACAATCAACCTTGACCCTAACCTTGGATCCAGATTTTAGATTCCATAAGTTTTCAGATGTCAGGCTTTAGAAAGTTTATTTTTCGGCTTCCGAGTCAGTTGTTTTAGATTTTGGAATGGTAAACTCTTAAATTATATATAATCTAGGTCAATTTATAGGGGTTAAGGTTTAAATGGGAATTTAATTCTCCTACTTTAGCCCCTCTAGAAGTTTGTTCCCTAGACTATTATAAAAGTAAGCCTTCCTCTCTCATTTCAATCCATCTTTTATCATCAATCAAGTGTGATATCCATCTCTCATCTCTGTTTTGAAATTAAGCACTCCATCCTTGAAGAAAGCATTTTCAAGGAAGCATTCAAGGCATCAGTTACATTCAAGCATTAAGTTCTCCATTGAAGATCAAGGATTCAAGCATTCAAACCTTTGGAGGAATTTGGTTCAAGCATTCAAGATTCATCATTGAAACCCTAGATCTATCCATCATGGTGGTGTGATCTTCCTTCAAGATCCTTTGTTCATCTTGAAGATCTATTCATTCTCCCTTTAGGGTGGATTCCAAGCTTACAATCATGGAGGTTTTTATTTACATTTATTAGTGTTGAGTCCAAAATTTCATATTAACATACTTGTTTACATTCCAAATACAATTTCATATCTATTTAATATCATAGATTCGTTGTTAGATCTACTTCTACTACTTTCTAGCATTCTCTATTTTAATTCCATTTTTAAAGATTGATTCTAAACTGGGGTTTGACCATGGAAAACCCCTCATCCAAACAAAAAAACCCTTTTTCTTGTAGGTACAGGTATGAGACAGTGAATTGTAGGTCAAATTTGAGTACACTTTTTGGTGAACTTTCAGGATCCGTGAAGAGAATTTTCGTCAGAACAGTGCAGGTCAAGGTCAACTTTTAGGGGTAAGACTGTACCTGAGGTAGGATCTTGCCCCTATTTTGGGTCAAGGTCAACATTTCTCAGAAAGAGAGAAGGTTTCTAGGTTTTCTCTATTTCAGCATTTCTAGGCCAGATCCAGTTGTGGAATTTCTCGAAACTGAACACAGAACCCAAAAAATAGTGATTTTTGAATCTTCTCCTTTTCAAGATAAGTATTTATGTTTTATTAAGTTTTGTATTTCCAAAACATTTTCTATCTCACACAACACAACACATAAACCCCCACTCCCACAAAACATAGATATAAAAAAAATATCAAAGATATATTTTTATATCTTACACTTCATTACTGAACAACTCAGCATCCAAGGCATGACACGAACCACAAATAATACTTCAAAGGATATTTTCCATGCAACCATGAAAAACTGGTAGATTTCCACCCCCTATGCTAGGAGATAGAACCAAGGTACTCTCAAGGCCTTAAGGCAATCTAAGTCTCAAATACAAATAAATCCAAGACTCAAAAAAACATGAACAAAGCACATAAAATATCATCATACAATAACACTGAGGTCAAGGCTCTAGGATACCAGCTAAGTGAGTTTCATCACAAATGTATATTGTGATCCTTCCTAGCAACCATGTAACCTTGTTCCCTCCTTTATAAATAGGGATCCATCCTAGAAGTTATCTTTGGTCCCAGTACTCCAACTAGTTTAGTGTGGCCTTTATTATGTTTTGTTTCATTATCTTTTGAATCCCCCTTCCTAGGTTAATTATTAAGGTTATCTCTTTTTACCAACCCACCCATAGGATCATCTGGAAACCACTTTAGGGTTCCAACACCAAAGATGAGCCACTCACCTAGGGTTCCTAGTGCCTTACCCCATCACAAACCAAAGACACCAAA
>BSBK01004369.1:2600000-2653430 GCA_027943335.1 Chamaecyparis obtusa
ATAGAAAAATAACTTTTTGTCTTATGTGGGACACAAAAGTGAACTCCTATTTTCCTATTGGAGGATATTTGTGCACAAGGATCAAGATTCCATTTTTCTCCACCCTTGATTAAATCTTTTGCCTCTTAATCTCCATGGTCCATTTCATCTCATTTCTTATAAAAGGAGAGCTCTCTCCTTCATTTTCATATCTTAGGTTTTCATGCTAATGTTATGCTATAGATTTTCTAGGTCATTTTGGAGCTTTTGAAGATTTAGAGCATTCTTGGCTTTTGCATCTACATGTTATCATAGTTTTCATTTCTTGCATTATCATGGCATTCTTAGCTTAGATTTCCTTTATGCTTTAGATTAATCCATCTAGCTTAACTAGGAGGCTTGGTAATACTTGTTCTTTCATTTTCATAGCTTAGCTTGCATTTCCATTTCTAGCATAGCATTGCATTACATTTTCATTCTTGATTCTTGAGGATATTGGCATTCTTTCCCTTGTCTTCATTGAATCTCCCATTGCATGGTTTACTAGCAAGGTTATAGGCTAAATAGCTCTAGCTGAGAGCATTCTTAAAACCCTTTCACTCCATGCATAGGGAGCTATGGATCGATTTTTGAGACCTCATTCTTGAGTGTTCTTGAATGTAATGATTCATAGAAGTGTGGTCACATTTTCACCATACATTTTTGGCGCCTACGATGGGGCAGAGTAGATTAGCTTTGTCCTTTAATTCTGCATTTTCTATCAATTTTTCGACATATTTTTGGCTTAAATTGCGGTCTCTAGTTTTTTGTTTCAAGTTTTTCGTGTGTTGATTTTACCTCAGGCAGTTTCTACACTTTTGTCCATGATTTCTATGCATTCATAACGTTCTACTACGCATATACACTTTTTGCACTTTGGTTTCTCTGTTCTACGCATCTGTAACATTTTGCTATGCATCAACACTTTTGGACTCACTTCACATTCACTTGAAGAGTTAAATATTCCACTTTTGGACTCACTTCACATTCACTTGAAGAGTTAAATGTTCCACTTTTGGACTCACTTCACATTTACTTGAAGAGTTAAGTGTTCCACCTTTAGTGCTTTAAATACTTTTGATAGTGAATTACTTACTTTTTATTTCTAGAAGGCCTACTTGGGGACACACCACCTCAAGGGACAACCTTAACTCCTATGTTCCAGTGGAGTATAAATAGCAAGAGCTGAATCAAAAGACACCTCTCTTGGGAATTGAGTTTGATATCACTCTTAGCTAAGCCTCAAAGAACTTTATACCTTTGAGAAGTGAAGGAGGAGATTTGGGTTATCGTCTCCCCCCGGTTGTGTGATTTTTGATTCTTCTCATCTATGGATTTGGGCCTCGCGTACCTTGCGTATATCAAGGAATCCTCTTAGAAATCCATGTGTATCCTTGTAGATAGCTTGTTAAGGTGTTGTTGTGTTCTATGTGCCTGCTAAAACATTTTCAATAACATACACAAGTAGAATCTTTAAGGAGTAGAATACTAAGTCACTATCTCTATTCATGTGCAAGGTTGCTTTGTCCCTTGCCCATTGCTTGAAGACTATTTTCTTGAACTCCCTGGTTGTTGTTCTATGTGCTTGATCATCATTGCAAAATATTTTGAAAGATCTAATTGGAATATTAAAACCGAGTTCTGTCCTACTGTAGTGAGTTCTCCTTAGAAGCTTGGTCTTCCTTGATCAGTCCAGATTAGATCTTAGGTGCTGTCATGTTGCTCAACATCTCAATGAATGTTATGGTATCAATTGCATAAGATGAATCTTAGTCTTCTTTTTTCTTCTCCATTTTACATGTTCTTTTGAAGTATTCTATTCCCATGGGAATTTCTTCTTCCTCTTCTTCTTGATTCTTTTCCTCTTATTATCTAGTCTATTTTCTTCTATTTTATCTCTTATGTTGCTCCTATGCTTGATTCTTCTTCTTCTAGAACCATGAATCTCAAATATCTAGGTTTGGAACCTTTATTAAGAATAGATGATCTTGAGCTCATTGACATATTTGAAAAGTTTTTTTCCTCCAAAATTCTCATGAGTAACGAATTTATGACAAAAATAAAAGAAAAATCGATTAAATCAGATGCCTTTGCTAGAATCATACTCATGATCTCATCCAAATATTCTTCATCTTCTAAATCTTCTCATCATTCTTCATCTTCTAAATCTTATCACAATTCTTGTAAACACTATTCACATTCTTCATCTTCTAAATCTTATCATGACTCTTCTAAACATTATTCGAATTCCTCATTATCCAAGTCCTCTTCCTACACTAAGTCCTCAATTTCCTCTTCTTCACGATCTCATTCTTCTTCTACTTCTTCAAAGATTCTTACTTCTCTTCAAAAGACATATCATAATGAGTAACGTGATGATACCTATGAGACCTATGTTCCTAAGAGTCCTCCTCGTCATGTGCTTAGGCTTACTAAAGGGTCATCCTATTGGGTGGATTGTGATGGGGATCCCTATGATTCTGATTTTGAAAGAGAATATGATATTTGTTGTAAACAATATGATACATCTACTTCTATTGAGGAAGAGAAATATTTCCATGTTGATTATAAACGTAGATACTATGAGCATTTCTCCTCTAAGAACTCTCATGCTAAAAATAAAGATTACACTCTTGAGAAAGATTATGTTAATGATGGACCTTTATCTTGTGATGGTTCCCTTTCATCCTCTACTTTATCCAATGCCCATACATCTCCTAAATCTTCCAAATCTATCACAAATCCTTCATCCAACAAAGATCCTAAGGCTTTTCATGTGGTTCCCTATAGTTATCCTCAAGGGCTACCTCTTAAAGAAACTCAAGCTAACCTTCACTTGGCTGCGAATACTTTCAATAATGCTAAACTTGAAGAGCCTAAGTCTTCATGAATTATAATGCCTACTTCAGTTAGTTATTCACCATCTCTTCCAAAGTCTTCCATATAATCCCAACCTGCTTCCTTGTCCTTAGAAGTGGCTCCATGTCATCCAATCCTGTTCATAATATCTCTCATTTGTTTCATGGTTCTTTTGATCCTTTACGCCCTTCCTCATTCATTCCACCATGTCTTAATTCTTCCTCTAAGCAAGATCAAGTTACTACTTACACCATTGAGCTTATTGATAATCAAAATAACCTTACCACACTTGCGCTCTCCAAAGATGAGACTTCCATTAAGGTTATTGAAAGTGATGTTGTTACTTCCAATGATAAGCCTATTGAAAATCAAGAAAAAAATTCCACGCTTGTGCTATCCAAAGATCCTTGTCAAGATCAAAGCCTTCCATCTTCTTGCTCTACCACTTCATGTTCACTTCTGCTTTCTACTCTTCCTAAGTCTTCACAAGCTTTGAATGATCCTATCAAAGAAACTACTCCTATTCAAGATGTCCAGGATCCTGTTGAAAATTCTAATGCTCACTCTAAAGATGTTGATATCCTTGGTTGTGATATAGATGTTGATGAAATTATTGATTATCCTTTTGCATCTTCCACTTCCATCCTTGAACCTCTTCCACCATTGCTAAGGACTTCATGTCTGCCTTCCATATTGGGTCCTTATATCCATTCACTTTTCCCTCCTAATTCTCCTAATTCATCATCCATTTTGGGTCCTTACGTCCCTCCATCTCCTATATTTCCTCAAGATCAACATAGATGCATACCCTTGACTCCTTCAACCACCCCTAGCTATGATCTTGTCCAACATTTGCAAAAGACACCAGCTTAGATATCTATCCTTGATTCTCTTCGGTTATCCCCTTCGCATAGAGAGATTCTTGATGAGGCTCTACGTACAACATGTGTTCCCAATGACATTGATCCAGATTGATTTTAGGCTATGGTCAACCACATTTCATCTCCGCTATCTCTCTCATTTTTTGTAGAAGATGACATATCTATTGCTCACCCTCATAATCTGGCTTTACACATCAAAGTTCTAGTCTACCACACCCACGTCCGCTGAGTCCTGATAGACAATGGTGTAGGGTTAAATATTGTTTCTTTCAATGTCATACAACAGTTGGGTTTATTAGAATTCACTGTGGATTCCAAGAAGAAGATTACTATAAAAGCTTATGATGAAGTGGAAAGATCTTCCAAAGGTCTTGTCACACTGCCTGTCCGAATGGGCCCTATCATGAAAGATATTAGCTTCCAAGTATTGGACATCCCACTTGCATGTAACATTCTTTTGGGTCGTCCTTAGATCCATGACATGTAGGTTGTTCCTTCCACTTATCATCAGTGTGTCAAATTTTCATACAATGACACTGAAGTTATGATTCCTGGAGACCATACTATTGCTATTAATGCTCTTGCTACTGCTAAAAAATCTGTTCCTCACAATGAACCTTCTGTTGATCCTAGTATGTCTCTAGTTGCTACTAAGAAATCACTTAAGATGATAAGCCTTGGTATGGGTGAATATATGTTGGATTCCTTTGCTTCTATACATGTTTCTCCTAGGTCATATGGGAAACCTTCTGATTAGATGAAGCCTTCTACTTCTGCTATGACGATATTTGATACTTTTGTTCCTTCATCCATTCCTTTAGAAGCAGAAAGAGAAGAACAAGTTATTCAAGAGTGGATCTATAGAGAAGATGTCGATCATATGACAAATGCATTCCTTGATCATTCCAGAAATACTCCCATGCTTAGTAATTCAAACATAGATATAGATGAGTCACCACTACACACTATGGCTCAAATGGGAGATGATCTTCCTTCTACTTCACTTCTTTGGGGAGAAGAATTTATATCTATTGATGATATGGCTGAGGCCTCTATGTCTAGAACCTACGTGCGTAAAGAATCATTGCACTATGATAGACAACGTCACAAAATTGCATGACTACTACAAAGAGGTGATCTATCACATAACAACATGAGTATTTCTACTTCTTGGCATCTTAAGCCTCTTCTAGAAGATTCTTCCATGATAGATATGGATGTTGATGTGGTTCATACTTATGGTGACCAATTTGACGTAGTTGATGAGTCTTGCGTAGGGTCTAACGAGTTTAATCCATGTATTGCTTTAGTGGATCACGCTGGTCCTTCTATGACAAGTCTAGATCTTAACACTTTTGGAGCTTACCCTATAGGCTTGGCCTCTCTTGTCACTAGAGATGACATCCCTCACATAAATTCTATTGAACTAGTCACTTCATTTCATCTCACATCAACACCTGTTACTTCTTCCACCAGCGAACTAGCAACAAAAAAGATTGAATCAACAATCAAGCATCATAGTCATCAAGTCAAAAGAAAAGAGCAATGGTTGAATGGTAAAAACCACATTGTGGTGGTATCCAAACCTAAGAAAGGTAAAAATAAAAATCTACTCAAAAATAATGATTATCAAATACAAGATGACAAGCTGATTCTCTACAAAAAAATGGTGCACTACTTCAAGCATGATCTCATATCTGTTACACATCAGCCCATTCCTAGAGCTAAGAACAAAGTTGGTAATGCCTTGGTTACTTTGACATTCATCTTACAAATGAAAAGGCATAAATTTTGCTTCAAGTTCTTGGTGGATGAATTACGCTATCTTGCTCACAAATCTTACAATCCTACCATCTTTTCATATCTTCCACCTCATATTCCTCCTGCAAATCCACCATGCCATTCCTTCTACCATCCCTTACACTTTGCCTTTGTCTCTGGTGACTTGTATAGGAAGGGTCTAGATGAAACTCTCCTTAAGTGTCTATAAATAGAGGAGTCAGAAAAAGTGCTAGCTAAAATCCAGGATGGCATATGTGGATCACATTCTAACGATCCTCTGCTAACTCAGACATTGCTTAGGGCTAGTTATTATTGGTCGAACTGGTTGAGACCTTCTATCATCATAGATGCAGCATTTGGACCTAGGGCCTATCAGTTCTCTACATCAGAGGAAGTAGATTCTTGATGCCCATTTCTATCTAGGGAATTCTTTGTACATACTTTATGATCTTGAAAAAATCACAAAAAAATTCATATATGATGCTGAAAAAATCCTAAAAAGCATAAAAAGTATTAAAAAAAATGAGCATCCTAGTGAAAACCTAGCAATAGGCACTTTGATGTCTCATCAAAAAAATCAAAAAATTCAAAAAAATTAAAAAAATTGAAAAAGTGCCTTGGTGAAAACCTGGAAACAGGCGCCTTGGTAGCAAAAATACAAAATTTTTTTTTATAAAAAGTCTTGAAAAAATCTATCAAGTGGTGAAAACCTAGAAATAGGCACTGCTTGAGACCCTCTGCACCTATGTCTATCAGTCTTGCATGGCGTTCCTCCGCTCCACTTCTCACTTTGCCTCTCCTAGCCTGGAATCGACTCTTGTCTTAGTCTAGGGGGCATACGTTGTTCTAGATTATCTTGGGTCTCTTTGTGCGTCTAGGTTTTTTTAACACCCCCCAACTATGTTTTTCAACACTACCCTAGCGTTGAGTGTTTCTTAACACTTATTAGATGTCCTACCCACAGTCTAGATGATGTAATATTTCTCACTGGTAGATGCAATACTCAAAGTTTGACTCTATGACCTACACACATGCACTTGACTTGCTGAGATTTGTTTGAATTTATTTCTTTGTGTGCTGTCTATGATGATTTCTTTGCTAAGTGTTCTCCCCCTATGATCATTTTCAATGATGCATAGCTAGAAGACTGAGGGAATGAGAACATGTTTTATTTCTTTTTCTTCTTGTGGGTATATTTTGTTGGTCCTCACTATCATTAGCATTTATGCTTGTTCCACTTGACATTGGGATCTACAAGGTATTATCCTTGATTGGTTTGTGCGAGTGCATGCTTATAGCCATCCTGACTTTCTTGTGTCTTGATGTGAGCATAATCTTGCTATATCAAACTTAGGGAACCTCACTACACTAGTCATCTTGACCTACATGTCTTTGATGCCTAGGTGGGATTTCCACATTTCTATCTGATATAGATCATATTCAGATTCACATAGTTATGCTAGTGTGTATTGTATGATCTTGTGACGCTACCAATAACGCTCGATGATGAATATTAGATGTCTATTGGCTTTGTAACCTTGCAAGTGAACCACTTTTCATGTAGCTTTCATTCATAAGTTCATGTTATTTTAGTTTTGCATCTTGCATATGGAGAGAGCTCTCCTTTATCTTTCATGGACTTGTTAATCAACTGCATTCACCTTTCACTTCTTCCTGATCATGTCTTTCTCTTCTAGTCTTTCATATCACATCATTTTCCTTTCATTTCAGGATCCAAACTGAAATCCGAGTTAACCTTGATCACCCAAATTGCCTTTCTTCTTCTTTCGTGCAATTGCCTGACCTTTTGAGGCCTGATCCTTCAATCTTCACTGGGGCATTCTTCACCTCTTCATCTCCATCTCTTTCAAACTTCTAGTCTTTCATTCACTTTCAAATCCCAAGTTCAAATTCTTCACCCTCCGTGGTGTTTATGGGTTGAGGGACCGATAGGTCCATGCCCCGTGCCCCATGTGTGGGGCATATCTTCATTGCTTGATGGTTATTCTATTAACCTTCATCCTTGATTATGATTTCTAGTGATTTGATCATGTTTCTCTTGCTTCTGCATTCCCTCTAATTTCACTTTTGATCTCGAGGGGGCAGACACATCATATCTTATTGGCTATCTCTTTCCTAAGTGTTCAGTGTTGTCGCTACTAGGTTGATCATGCAGGATTTGCTATCTCTCTGCACTTCATTCTTCGGAGTCTGATCGCTATCTGCTTGCCTTCTTGGCTGATCTGAGTTGTTTTGTGATCCTAGATCGATCTCACATTTCAACTTCATTTCTTTGACTACATGTGCTCCCAAATTGATCACACATTAGTCAAAGAGGGGCAAATGTATACACCCAAAAATGGTCACCTAGACTATTAGCCCCTTGCTAGCATTATTTGCTAAAATCATCAATTGCTTATTCTTGATCAAATCCTAGCTCTATCATTAATTTGATTGTTTTCTATGGGCTAACCATTTTATCCTAAGTTTTTATTTATTTAAAAGGAATATATCCTTCCTTTTTAATAAATAAAAAGCCCTCACTTTTCCTCTTATCCTATGTTGCACAAATAAAGAATTATTCTTATTTTATAAAAAGAGAAAAAGCACTTTTTGTCTTATGTGGGACACAAAATTCAACTCCTATTTTCCTATTGGAGGATATTTGTGCACAAGGATCAAGATTCCATTTTTCTCCACCCTTGATTAAATCTTTTGCCTCTTAATCTCCATGGTCCATTTCATCTCATTTCTTATAAAAGGAGAGCTCTCTCCTTCATTTTCATATCTTAGGTTTTCATGCTAATGTTATGTTGCAGGTTTTCTAGGTCATTTTGAAGCTTTTGAAGATTTGGAGCATTCTTGGCTTTTGCATCTACATGTTATCATAGTTTTCATTTCTTGCATTATCATGGCATTCTTAGCTTAGATTTCCTTTATGCTTTAGATTAATCCATCTAGCTTAACTAGGAGGCTTGGTAATACTTGTTCTTTCATTTTCATAGCTTAGCTTGCATTTCCATTTCTAGCATAGCATTGGATTGCATTTTCATTCTTGATTCTTGAGGATATTGGCATTCTTTCCCTTGTCTTCATTGAATCTCCCATTGCATGGTTTACTAGCAAGGTTATAGGCTAAATAGCTTTAGCTGAGAGCATTCTTAAAACCCTTGCACTCCATGCCTAGGGAGCTATGGATCAATTTTTGAGACCTCATTCTTGAGTGTGCTTGAATGTAATGATTCATAGAAGTGTGGTCACATTTTCACCATACATAATTTCTCTTTTCCATATTGTATAAAAATAATGCATCATAACATAATCATCATGTAAATCATCTATCAACTTTCACAAACCCATTTAACCATCATGCATGTACTCAAAATGTCCCTATTATCAAATCAAGATAAACAAATCATATAACACTAAATTCATTAATCATGTCTAATCTCAAGTAACGTTATTAGAGTAGGTAACACATCTAACCCTTAAGTGATTATAATCAATTAACCTAAGTTACACATAAATATTAATCATGAGCATCTCGCAAAGAAGCATATAGGTCTATCAGGTGATCCCTAAAATATCACCGACTCATAGGAAGATATACAAAAGAACATATCTATGCAATATTATTATTTCCTAAATTAGAATATGAATTTATGGTGAGTTGGAAGAGGTTTGGTTTAAGAAACCATCTCAACAAGGATCATTCTCACATATAGCTCTTCCTAATTTTTAGTGAGCATAGCGAGGACTTGTTAGGGTTGGAGGGGCATTCCAAAGATTCAAAGCTCACAAACTTGGAATAGGCTCCATCTATTACTTTTGATTGCACACTGTGGTTTCCAATGCAAAAATATGCCAGAATAAATAATTAATGCCCATCTTACGTAATGGCCCATGCAAATAGAAATGTCTAGTGCTTACCCATAATTGATACCCTCTAAATCTAGTGAAATTGATTTTCAAATATATATCTCTGATATATTACCTTCTCTGAGATTGTGAGTACATTAGGTTTTATATTTGAGTTAGATGGAGAAAGTGAAATTTCAAGAGATGAAATTCATTCTAAGGCATCATTCATGTCATCCCCATCCGTAAGAGAGGAGAAAATATTATGCAAGAAAGTGAAATATGGCTAGAAAATATGATAAAGGTCTTCCTAGATCACCTTTCTTTTACAAATCC
Organism: Chamaecyparis obtusa; assembly: GCA_027943335.1. NCBI lineage: Eukaryota > Viridiplantae > Streptophyta > Pinopsida > Cupressales > Cupressaceae > Chamaecyparis > Chamaecyparis obtusa. The sequence continues at coordinate 2,609,735 of BSBK01004369.1, forward strand.
CTTTGTCTTCAATGTCCTCTCTCCTAAAAAGGCTGCAAGAGTGATGTAAGGAAGCTAAAGCACTAGAAACTAAAGAAGCTATCTATGGAGTACAAAATCCCAGAGAGTATACCATAGAATCATTCAAGGATTTGGGAAAAGATCCACTCCCTTGGGAATGAGGGTTTGAACTTCCTCATTGGGGAGAAATACTCTTGGAAGGGTTTGATGGTAGAGAATATGGTGGTGAAGCAGAAGAACATGAATCCTACATGGGATGAAGGGCCAATATATTGTTTCCATTATGAACCACAATTTTCCAACTATTATTTGCCTTGGCAATTTCTGAAGCTTGAGATTGAGCAGATTCCTTATGAGGCAATTTAGTCTTGGGAGTCGCCAAAGGGAAATCATTTATCTTATGATCGGTAGACTAACAATGGAAACAAGTATTGGATAAATTTAAATACATGACGTGTGCTGAAAAAAATATTGCCCACCAACTTTGATATCAATGGCTTTCTTGAGTTCCTTGGAAAGATAAATTTCCACACAAACCCTCTCCTCAAGGTAGACGTGAAAAAAACATTCTAGCTCCATACATACTACTTGAGCAAGATTTTGAGCAATATTTTGCAAAAATGGCCAACAAGGAAAGGGTAGACCATGAAACTCAATCTTAACAAGGACCTTAATCTTCTTTTCATTAGAGATGGAGAAGTCTCAAAACCAAGGTTGAAAAACCAGGAGGGATGAACGGAAAAACCAGGCACCATTTTTTATGATGCCAAGTGGCATCCTTCAACCTTTCTCAATATCATAATTAGTAGGATAAGACTTCAATCATCATGTGAGATACTTCTCAGATCAAAGATGCATCCAAAGAGCATCTTCCTAGGCCATTCCCATGCATGTAGTGCCTCTAACTTGCCAAATCTCATAGCATGGCTTCTCCACTTGTCCTATCTTCTTATAGCATCTCAACATATAATATTAGACATGTTCCACCAAATATCAAAGTCTGGTCAATAGGATTTCTTCACAACTTCACTTCAAGAGCCATATTCCTTGTAGCACTATTAACCTGGTTATCTGGCCTTAACTCCACACTTTCCCAAAAAACTAGGAAAAATATCTATTGTTTTGGATACCCTTTCCTCTTCTACAAAACATACCTCAAACTCAAGGCGGGTTCCTTTGGACCAACTCTCAGATCCCTTACCCCTTCAATAACCAAAAATGCCTAAAAAGCACATAATTACAAAGAAAATCATACAAGAACTTTCTCCCTTGATCCAAAACCATGAAAAAATCTTATATCTTGGTTAAAAACAAAAAAAATTCCAAGTTATTATAGTATAAAGTCTTATCTACACTTCTTGACCACAAACCCTCACTTCTAGGGTCATTAGGCTAGGCCTTTGTCAAAAGAAATCTTCTGAATCTTTATAGATCTCTCTAATGGACTTAACACCTTCAGGGGGACCTGTCTAGACAAGATCCATTATAAAAAATGTTAGAATAATTGAGAGGGGGGGTGAATCAGTGAGATCAGTTATCCTACAGTCCCAAATATAGAGATGTACCTTACAAAACAATTCTAACCAATTGTGCAGCTCGGCAACATAAAATATCAATCTGTTTGTCCAGCTTACCGATTACTAGTAATTATCCAACTATGATTACCAACTAAATCAACTATGTAGTATGTAAAGTATGATAGAAAAATAATCATAACAAATAACAAATAACACATAACACAATGATTTAATGTGGAAACCCTGCTAAGGGAAAAACCACCCGGGACTGGTAACCCAAAATAATTCACTCTTCTAAATTGAGCTCAGTGAAGAGACAACCATGTTAAAGGTTACAATGGACACTATTAGGTGTGACCTAGTTGGAGGATTTATCACTAACAGTTAACTATTGACCAACATTCACTATGGGGTCAACAAGATAACACTTTACATTCAATGAATGTCATAGGGTAGTACATAAGATTGTTAAGTCCACTCGGTTAAGAGATTTTCTAAATCAATGGTTAAACTAATATAGTAATGATATGATTTAAATACAACTCAATTTCAAATATTCAGATCTATACTAAGCCCTTAAAATCCTCTGATCATTAATCAATTTCACTTCCTCAATATTTCTCAACTTACTTTCACTCGGTAAATAGTTCTCTAACACTTGGTAATGTCTGTAGCTCGGTTCTTTCAATAACCAATTTGATCAGGCATGCATGAATATAGTCTTCAGGTGAAATCTCTACAGTCTTCTTCTTTTTGTCTAACATATTTCAATAATGAAACTCATATCTCTTATATAGACAAGTAAAACATTTTCATATCAGCCATTAGATTTTTCCTCTTAATCTCCTTCATCCATTTTTCCGCTTAGACCTTTCTCAAAAGATGTGTCATTAACATGTTTCAATCTCATCCTTTAGATCTTCTTTGAATTTTGTTAGTCATGGATCTCATAACTAACTTCATCTTTAACCTCGAAATCATAACAATTTCCAAATCATCAAATTCAGTCGGTTGTTCTTAGCATTTAATATTTTCATCTATACTCAGTCAATATAGAAATGCATCGGTGATAACTAGCTAACAAGATCGGGTAATACTATCACTTAGTATATACTGCACTGGCTTGGTGTATACATAAATCTTCAATTACTAACCACATTGACTTGTTCAATTTCAAATCTCTTCTTCATAGTAGATTAATGTAACATGCTCAAGTCAATAATATAAAGCCATAGACTCATCATTAAGTTACCCAATGTTTACGTTATCCTTATATATCATATCCATCTTTTCCTCATATAGATATCTCAGTTCTTCATCTTTTCTTCCTTCAAAAAATGTTCTGATGTTTGTAACTAACATGATAAGTACTATCAAAACTAGTTGACATCAATGACAACATATTGACTAATTTAGTCATCTTACATATGATTTGAGTGGCTCGGTGATCTCTAATCACTATTTCTTTAGTTCATTAGATATTCAATCAGTTGTAGTTCATCAATCTCTCCCTTTGGCATTGATGGCAACACAAGGAATATGAAAATATACCATACACATACCAAACATGTATCCTACAACTATGTAAGTAAATGTTGTAGCTCGGTACGCTCTCCGTAGCTTGATATTTAATATGTTTAATCACTAAAAAATAAAACAACATTACATGGAGACTCTCCCCATGGTTTTGATCTTTTTAATTCTTAGATTGTCTATTCTCTTTGTTCTTAGCAAGAAATATTCAAGTCTCTCTCTTTCTACAATCTCTCTCCTTGTTTGTGTTCTCACTAACTAATTTTTCATATGTAGTCTCTCTCCCTTTGACAATAATGCCAAAGAAAATATAGAAACAACTCTTCAGCAGTCAAGTAATTCTGTGTTGTTCGGTGCATATCAGGTACCTCCAGTGTACATATAAACAAATTTATGTTCCAGTCTCTACAATCTTTCACAACCTTAGAAAAAATCCAAATTGTGAGCTACGTGCATCAACATGAATGATCTTTTGATAGGTATAGGTTTATGCAACCTCCAGATCACCTCAGTGACTGGTAGATAGGGGATGGACCCCAAGTCTAGTCCTCAAATATTCAAATGTGTCCTTCGGTAATGGTTTGGTAAAGATATCAGCAAGTTATTCCTTAGATGTTACAAATTCCAGTTTCACCTTCTTGTCTTGAAATTGTTCCCTTAAGTAGTGATACTTAATAGATACATGCTTCATCTTTGAATGCATCATGGGATTCTTGAAAATATTTATAGCACTATTGTTGTCACAATATATAATCATCAGGTCAGTGATTACCTCATTCATCCCTTCCAACACTTGTCTAATCCAAGCAATATTTGAACAATTTGTAGCAGCAACAACATACTCTACTTAAGAAGTAGACTGAGAAATGCATGCTTGTTTCTTGCTAATCCAAGTCACAAGCCTTTCCCCTAAAAAGAATGCTCCACCAGTTGTTCTCTTTTGGTCATCTATGTTTCTAGCCCAATCTGCATTAGTGTAAACTCTAAGCTCAAATTTTCCTTCCAATGTGTACCATAAACCATAGTCTCCTATCTTCATCAAGTATCTCAAAATTCTTTTCACTGCAACCATATATGAATCTTTACGATTGGTAGAAAATCTAGCCACAATCCCCACAACATTCACAATATCAGGCCTACTGTGTACAACATACATCAGTTTACCAATCATAGATCGGTGTTCCCATTGGTTTAGCATCTTCCATGCCAAAATTTTCCAACACTTCTTTAATGTATTTTGATTGAGTGATGAAAATCCCATCTTTCTGTTGTATAATCTGCAAACCTAGAAAGAATTTAATCTCTCCAAACATAGACATCTCAAATTCCTTCCTCATTTCATCAACAAAAGATTTGCAAATCAGATCTTGTCCACCAAATATTATATCATCAACAAATATCTCAGTAATCAAAATATTATCATTAGATTCTCCTTTCATGTTTTGTTTTCACTAGTTCTTACAAAGCCAATAATGATAAGATAAGCAAGTAGTTTCATACCATACCCTCGGTGCTTGCTTTAATCTATACAAAGCTTTGTACAATCTACATACCATGTCTTTCTGATTCATATCAACAAATCCTTCCGATTGTTCTATGTAAACCTCCTCCTCAAGAATTCCATTCAGAAAAGATGATTTCACATCCATTTGATATGCTTTAAATCCCTTATGTGGATCATATGCAAGTAATATTCAGACTCCTTCAAGTCTACCAATAGGTGCAAAGGTTTCACGATAATCAATACCTTCTTCTTGTGTTTATCCCTTGCAAACAAGTCTTGCCTTATTCCTAGTGACCTCTCCATTTTCATTTAACTTATTCCTCAATATCCACTTAGTACCAATAACATTTTTATCTTTCGGTCTGGGTACTAATGTACATGTCTTGTTCTTCTCAATTTGTTCAATTTCCTCATTCATAGCATTGATCCATTCCTAATTTTCAAGTATATCCCTAACATTCTTAGGTTCAAACTCACAAACTAAGCATGTGTTTTGTCTTAACTTACTTTAGGTCAGCATGCCAACTTCCTTATCTCTAATGATTTGATTCTCTGGATGGTATCTTCTAACAAATCTTGCTAGCACTTGATCTCTTCTCTACTCATCATTCGGTTCAGGGTCATTTTCGTGCTCAGTAGCTTCTTCCTGATTCTTGATGTGTATTTTCTGATTCTCGGTGGCATTTTCTAGATGCTCGGTAGACTCAGGCCGTGGCTTCGGTAGATAATCTAGATCTTCAACATAATTAAACCTATCATAGTCTTTTGGTTCCTTCATGATTTCTTCATCATTCTTTTTAGCAAACTCATCAAATCTAACATTAGCACTTTCTATCATTTTATTAGTAGCCTTGTTCAAACATTTATAAGATTTACTCTTAGTAGAATATCCCAAAAATATTCCTTCATCACCTTTAGAGTCAAATTTACCATTCCTATCATCTTTCAAAATATAACACTTACTACCAAAGATTCTGAAATAACTTGCACTTGGTGTGTATCCAAACCATAACTCATAAGGTGTCTTGTTTGTGTCTTTCTTTAGTTGAACTCGGTTCATGATGTATACTGCTGTGCTAACTTCCTCTCTCCAGTATATTTGTGCAAAATTTTCTCAATCATCAATGTTCTGGCACAATCAACAATAGATTGGTTCCTCCTTTTAGAAATTCCATTTTGATGCGGTGCCCTAGGTATAGAAACCTACCTTTTGATTCCATGCTCATTACAGAAGTTAGTGAATTCATCACAAAAAAACTTACCTCCTCTATCAAACCTTAAATATTTCAATTCTTTTCTGATTTCCTTTTCAATGCCTCAGATTTTTCTTTCAAGAACATTACTGTCATTAGTCTAGTATAGTCATCAACAAAAAAAATAAATTATCTATCACCATAGTAGCTTTGAGTTCTCATAGGACCACATACGTCGGTTTGAACCAACTCCAAAATACCTTTAGATGAATAGTCCTTACTTTAAAACTAGATTTGGTCATCTTTCCTTTCTAACATTGATGGCACATAACATGATCAGGTTTGGTTAGACTCGACAATCCTCTAAATTTTCTCTTTCTACTGATCTTAATCATGTTATCAAAATTTACATGACATAACCTCTTATGCCATAACCATGCATCTTCATTTTTCACTAGTAAACACAAAGTTTCAGCATTGTCAAGGTAGAATAAATTACCTTATGATTGTCCTCCAGTAGCAACAAGCTTTCCATTTTCATCATATATTTTCACCTTCTTGCTTTCAAATGCAACTCGGTGACCTAAGTTATTCAGTTATACTACACTCAACAAATTTTAATTAAGTCCTTTTACCCAGTATGCATTATCACATATAATTTTATCATTCAATATAATAGATCCTTTTCCTTTTACCATACAAGGTGTGTCATTTCGCATTTTCACTAATCCTCCATTATAATGCTCAAGATGATCAAACTTATCTTTATCACCATTCATGTGATGTTTACAGCCACTATCAATGATCCAAATATCATTTTTACTAACTTTAGAAATAATTTTTGTTTCTACATACCTTTCCTCTTCTTTTGAATCATATTTCATTGCAATAAATACTACTTCAATATCATCATCAGTGTTGGTGTCGGTGTCGACTTGTCCAAAAAGGTAACATGCCTTTTTGCATTTATCTTTGTAGTATCAGTTGTCTCTATTGTAGTGTCAGTTTCCTCTGTTATTCCTTTTGCCATACTTTCCATCACCAGATCGGTCATTTTCTTTATCTTCCTCTTTTTTATTAGGACATCTAGCAACAATATGGCCAACCTCTTTACAATTAAAACAAGATAAATGTAACTTCCCTTTATATTTTCCTTTACCTTTCTACAGTCTTCAGGCCATAAGTGCTTCAAGATCATCAAGCTCATCATCAGTATTACTATCACTTTCATTCCTTATGTTATGCTTACTGCTAGATTTACCAATCTTAAGAGATGGCATAAAAGAATACTCAACACTCGGTACAACACTGTTATCAAAATTATTCAACTCAAAAGTTGATAACTTTCCAATTAGACTATCAAGAGTAAGAGTGCTATTAGGTGCAGACCTCATTTCATGAATAGAAGATATTCTGATTGCATAGATAGGAAACAAGGTTCTCAGTATCTTACTTACCACTGTATCTTCAGAAATAATACCTCTAGCTCCTTGGATAGCATTGACTACCTCTTTGATTCCGTTTGTGTATTGTGTGATGTTTTCTCCTTCCTTCATCTTCATGTCATCAAATTTGCCTCTCAAGCTTTCAGGTCTAGCTCTCATCACATTCACATCACCACCATAAACTAGAGAAAGTTTATCCCACATTGGCTTCATTGTAGTGCAATCCTTGACATCTTCAAATTCAACATCAGATAGAGTAGCAACAATCTCTATCATAGTAATATTATGTTCATGTCGGTCTCTCAAGTGATCAAGAGTCAAAGGTCCAACATTCGGTTGTAAGTAGCCATTGTCAAGTAAATTTATAGAATATTCTCCAATTCTAGATATGTGAAGTCTCATCCAGCTTTGCCATGTGGTAAAGTTGTCCTTCTTCAACTTTGACACTTCCCTCTTATACATCTTGTACTCTTTCTTCTCAAGACCTTAAAACTTTCTTCCAAGAAACCAATACGCTCTGATACCAATTGTTAGAATAACTGAGAAGGGGGGTGAATCAGCTAAATCAGTTATCCTATTGTCCCAAAATAAAGATGTATCTTACAAAATAATTCCAACCAATTATGTTGCTCAGTAACATAAAATATCAATATGTCTATCCAGTTTATCGATTACCAGTAATTATCCAATTTTGATTTACTAACTAAATCAACTATGAAGTATGTAAAGTATGATAGAAAAAAAATCATAACAAATAACACATAATGCAATGATTTAACATGGAAACCCGGCTAAGGGAAAAACCACCTGGGACTGGTAACCCAAAATAATTCACACTTCTGAAGTGAGATCGGTGAAGAGCCAACCCTATTAAAGGTTACAATGCACACTATTAGGTATGACCTGGTTAGATGATTTATCACTAACAATTAACTTTTGACTATGATTCACTATGGGGTCAACACAATAAAACTTTACATTCAATGAATGTCATAGGGTAGTACATAAGACTCTTAAGTCCACTCAGTTAAGAGATTTTATGAATTAATGGTTATATTGATACAATACTGATCTGATTCAAATACAACTCGATTGCAAATATTTAGATCTATGCTAAGCCCTTAAAATCCTCTGATCATTAATCAATTTCACTTCCTCAATATTTCTCAACTTACTTTCACTTAGTAAATAGTTCTCTCACGCTCGGTAATGTCTGCAACTTGGTTCTTTCAATAACAAGTTTGATCAGGCATGCATGAATATAGTCTTCTCATGAAATCTCTGCAGTCTTATTCTTTTTGTCCGACATATTTCAATAATGAAACTCATATCTCTTATATAGAGAAGTAAAATGTTTTCATATCAGCCATTATATGTTGCCTCTTAATCTCCTTTGTCCATTTTGCCGCTTAAACCTTCCTTGATAGATGTGTCATTAACACATTTCAATATCATCCTTTAGATCTTCTCTAAATTTTTTCAGTTGTGGATCTCATATCTAACTTCATCCTTAACCTTTAAATCATAACAATTTCCAACTCATCAAATTTAGTCAGTTGTTCATAGCATTTAATATTTTTATCCATACTTAGTCAATATAGAAATGTGTCAATGATAACTAGCTAACTAGCTCGGTTAATACTATCACCATGTATACACTGCACTGGCTCGGTGTATACAAAAATCTTCAATTACCAACCAGATTGACTTGTTCAATTTCAAATCTATTATTCATAGTAGATTAATGTAACATGCTCAAGTCAACGATATAAAGCCATAGACTCATCAATAAGTTACCCGATGTTTAGCTTATCCCTATTTGTCATATCCATCTTTTCCTTATGCAAATATCTCAGTTCTTCATCTTTTCTTCCTTCAAAAGATGTTCAGATGTTTGTAACTAACATGATAAGTACATTCAAAAGTAGTTGACATCAATGACAACATATTGACTGATTTAATCATCTTACATATCATTTCAATAGCTCGGTGATCTCTAATCACTATTTGTTCAGTTCATCAAATATTCAATCAGTTGTAGTTCATAAAAATATACCCCTCTTTCAACGAATATGCTCACACATTGACTAGTGTTTCTTATACAAACCCTCAATCAACATTTTATTCCACCTTGTGGTGTCTTCCACAATAACATTGCACATCCCTACATAAAAACTAGTATAGGAACATAATATATAGGGCCAGACTCTTCCCACAAGCCAAATTCATCACAAAAAGTGGGAGAGTCTAGAGATTCATGGAGTCTTCAAAATAACTAAATGTGATTTCCCAAACTAGTTCACTAATAGTAAAAAAATGAATGAATTTATTTATCTCAAAACTTAATAAAAAACACTCTAAGGACAATAAAATTAAATCAACTCAAAAGAAATCATTCTACTCCATTTCAAAATCAACTTTTCATTGTTAAATGAGTTTGAAGTCATAGGCACAATGACTGTACCCTTGTGTCCAGAATAAAGATTGTTGCAAGAAATGTGTTTGTTTATTGATTCAAAACTTGATACATTGATTCATCTCATACACACATACACCTCTACATACTACCATTCCTCATGTGTACCTTCATCAAATAGATCCTCAAACTCTAAAATTTGACACAACTACCTTTAGACTATCTTCAAACTGACTATGATAGTTAAAACTGATTGTTACCCTTTTGATTTAATGTTGTCAAGTTGACAAAATAGTTGTCAACTCAAAAAATTCCATCCCTTTTCATTTATATTGTTGAAAAACACCTTCTAAAGGTCTTTTTAGGATCATTTCCTAATATTTAGACCTTAAACCCTCTAACTAGCCCTTAAACCCTCATTAGGCCATATTTTGCCTATTACATCATTTTGGCACTTTTAGTGCATTTTACAACTTTTGGTGGCTCTAATGGCCAATTTACATCCATAAGTGACCTTATAGGCCTTAACCAACTCTATTTACCCTTGGATCCTCAAGTGACCCTAAAGAGTCCTCTTCTAGCTTCAAGTGCCAAAATGGCTTCATGCTTGACCCTATTACAAAACTGATCAACACTTAACAAGACATTATCAAATGACTAGTATTGGTCTTATTCCATTGAAAATGACACTTCATGGTCATGTCTTCAAATCCACTAGGATCCATGATTGACCCTAGTGTACCTTCATGTCCTTGGTGCTCTGCACCATACTCCCCAACTTTAAAGATTTTCCAAGTCCTCTTGGAAACCTACAAACAAAACATGTCAAAAAACAAAACAAGTTTATCTTCACTCTTGGTTTGAAAATATTGTCATTGATGATCCATGTCATCCTTTCTTGATGTTTCTCCATCATGTGTTCCTTCATCTTCACTCTAGGTTTTCCTCCCATGGGAAAAATGTAGACCACTAGCTAATCACAAATATGCATTCCATCCTTAGTCTCATGCCTTGATACCATTAATGCTACCTGCAACACTCCATTATTTTAAGAATTATTGTCTCTTCCCATTGAGACCACCGCATGCTGGATCCCATGCCTTATCTCTTTTCATTCCAAGTCTTCCTCAGCATTCACGATTTCCTCCTTAGCCTCACCAATGGCTCTACAATTAGGTTCTTCCTCACCTACTACCAACTCTTGTTGGTCTCCACCAAGCAATTCACCTAGGCATACTAAAATTCCATTGTGGCTTCATCATTAGCCATGGTACCTTGTTTTTTTCCATCTTTCATCACCAAAGGACTTAGTACTATCCCCACTTGAAGTATTTCATCACATGTAAGCCATCCATGACTGGATCTACTACTTCATCCATTAGCATTCTCAACTTGTACCTTTGATTCAAATTTTAGAACCTTGTTACCATTAGGTTCGTCATCTTCCTCATGTGCCATCCTCTTCTCTTTGTCATCTTCATCTTCTTCTTGTTCAAGGAGTGATGCAATCCACTTCAACTTTCTCTAATTCTTTTCAAATGCATCTTCTTGGCTTCGTAACCTTTCCTCTTCTTGTCTTCTCACTTCTTCTCTCTTCTTCTTTTCTTCATCTCTTCTTCTCTCATCATCCAAATACTCTTTGAGAGAATTGTATAGCTTTCTCTCTTTGACCTTGTGAAGTACATCTTCACACAAATCTAGGATTCTTCTAATGTAGGTTCACCACTTTGGAACACTCTCGCGGGATAATTCAACTCTAAGGATCAACAAATGACTCTATATCTTCCAAACCCCAGACCTTTTGCTCTCTCTGATACCACTTGATGCAGAGGGGTTTCCTTCAAATTGGCTCAATATCCTAATTAGTAGGATAACTCTTCAATTAGCATGTGAGATATAACTTCTCACATCAAAGATCCATTCAAGGAGCATCTTCCTAGGCCATTCCCATGCACCTAGTGCCTCCAAATTTCCAAATCCCATAGCATGGATTCTCCACTTGTCCTATCATCTTAGAAAATCTCAATATATCCTATTAGACATGTTCCACTAGATCTCAAAGTGTATTTAGTAGGATTTCTTCACAACCCCACTTCAAGAGCCTTATTCCTTGTAGCCTTGTCAACCCAGTTATTTGCCCTTAATTTCACACTTTCCCAAACAACTAGGAAAATCCTTTATTTTTTTGGATACCCTTTTCCCTAGTATAGAACATACCTCAAGCTCAAGGTGGGTTCCTTAGGACCAACCCTTAGATCCCTTACCCCTGCAATAACCAAATAGGCCTAATAAGCACCTAACTACGAAGAAAATCATATAGGAACTTTCTCCCTTGATCCCAAACCATGAAATAGTCTTATATCATGGTTAAAAATACAACTTTACAAGTTTTTAGGATATCAACTTCTATCTACACTTCTTGGCAATAAACCCTTGCTTCTAGGGTCATTAGGCTAGGCATTTGTCAAAAGGACTCTTCCAAATCTTTCTATATCCCTCCTATGGACCTAACACCTTCACATGGACCTATCTAGACAAGATCCATCATAAAACATACCCCTCTTTTAGAGAATATGCTCACACCTTGACTAGTGCTACTCACACAAACCCTCAATCAACAATTTCCTCCACCTTGTGGTCTCTTCCATAGCAACCTTTCACATCCCTGCATACAAACTAGTATAGGCACATAATATACAAGAATCTTCCTACATGCCACATTCATCACAGAAAGTGGGAGATTCTAGAGATTCATGGAGACTTCAAAATAAATAATGTTGATTGCCCAAACTTTTTCAGTAACAATCAATAAATGAATGAATTTCTTTATCTCAAAACTTCATTAAAGAACACTCAAAGGACAAGGAAATCAAATCAAAACAAAACAAAATCATCGTACTCTATTTCCAAATCAACTTTGCATTGTTAAACAAGTTTGAAGTCACGGGAACAGAAACTGTACCCCTTCGGCTAGAATAAAGACTGTTGCAAGAAATGTGTTTGTTTATTGATTGAAAAATCGATACATTGCTTCCTCTTATATGCACACACCTCTACATACTACCATTCCTCACATGGATCTTCATCAAATATTTTCTCAAACTCTAAAAATTGGCACAACTACCTTTTTAAACTATCATCAAACTAACTGTGACAGTTAAAACCGACTCTTACCCTTTTGGTTTAATGTTTTCAAGTTGACAACATAATTGTCAACTCAACAACTTCCATCCCTTTGCATTTATATTATTGCAAAACACCTTTTAAAGGTCTTTTTAGTATCATTTCCTAATATTTAGCTCTTAAACCCTCTAACTAGCCCTTGAACCTTCATTAGGCCATATTTTGCCCATTACATCCTTTTGGCACTTTTAGTGCATTTGATAACTTTTGGTGTCTCTAATGGCCAATTTACATCTGTAAGTGACCTTGTAGGTCTTAATCAACTCTATTTACGCTTGGATCATCAAGTGACCCTAAAGATTTCTCTTCTAGCCTCAAGTGCCAAAATGGCTTACATGCTTGATCCTATTAAAAAAATGAATAGCACTTAGCAAAACATTATCAAATGACCAATATTGGTCTTATTACATTGTGAATGACTAGGTTCCTAGTCATGTCTTCAACTCCCCTAGGATCCATGAGTGACCCTAGTGTATCTTCATGTCCTTTATGCTCTGCACCATTTTAGGACACCCTTGACTTGAGTCGCATTCCCTAAATGGAAGGAAAAGATGCTTTGGTCAAATTTTGCACACCATCTAAGTGGACCCCGTGCGGGTTCCATGTCTTGGCGATGGATTTCCACAAAACAATTTTAGAGGGATCACACAAACAAAGTATCATATAAAAGTAGTTTTTTCTATTCAATTGCAAACATTATCAAAATCATGGATAGGAAAAACCACAGTAGGGGTAACCAAAGCCTTACCTCATGGAAAATTTTTGGCACAAACTTGTTGGGATGCTTGCTAAGAGGTGCCATGATCTCTTATGGAAACAACTCCAGCACTAGTAGCTAAAGCTCATCGGAGCCATTAAAAAGGCCTACGAAAATCCTATGGTAAATGTGGTTCAAAACATATTGGATGAGGAACAATACATAAAATCTAATTACAAGCTAGTAAGGAAACACTACCATGAACTTGTAGAGCACGCCAATCTGCCTACAACACCTTTTTCACTTTCTTCCTCCTTATCTTTAAATATCTTAATGAGTATGAATGTAAAATAGTATATTTTTTCTTATTGAATATTTCATGTAAAATTTTAGATGCACTTTTTGTTTAGTTATAAATTAGCTTCACAAATTCATTATGTATTATTTAAAAAAATTAAATTGTGTGTGTGTGTGTGTGTGTGTGAGAGAGAGAGAGAGAGAGAGAGAGAGAGAGAGAGAGAGAGAGAGAGAGAGAGCTATTGATAATGGAGTGAGGAGGTTAATTTTCTTCTCTATTTAGAGTTTTTGTTTAAAGCATGTTTGGATCCTTTTAAGTTAATTTATAGTTGATTTATAGTTGATTTGATGTTATCACATACTAAACATATGTATACATAAATAGACCAATTTTCTTCTTAATTTATCTTCAACATATCTTCCGCATACCCATTGCGCACCAAAATATAATTACTACTTTACTATTACATTAGTAAATCCCTGAACAAGTTGAGCATCTCAATACGAAGATGCGTCTCTCTTGATATCTAGAAATATATAAAAAAAAATCTGCATTGTTCGAAGATTTGGAACTACCGAAGTAGGAGTGGGCTCCATCTGACACTTCTTTTGAACTCCGTGGTTTCCAATGCCCAAAGCGTGCAACGACGACAATTAAGTAATACCATTCTTACGTAAGAGCCTACGCCAGCAGAAGGAATCAAACACATATTACAAGTCAAATTGAGTCGGACAAAAGACAAAAAGGTGGAATCTGCATTTTCTAAATTTACATGAAAAAATGCTAGCACATGTTGAGCATCTCAATGTGAATATGCATGTCTTTCCTTATCGCCAGAATTCTGCATTATTGAAGCACTCTGACTTACATTATAGGAGTGGGCTCCGTGGTTTTCAATGCAAAAATATGCTAGGACAATTAAGTAATGCTCATCTTACTTATCTTCTTCATTCAACGACATTGGCTTTGTAATATATATGTGCTAGACTCCCTCCTCTGAGACTGCAAGAAAATTAGGTTTTGTGTATGATTGAGATGGAGCAAGTGAAGGTACTCACGGCATGGCCCAGTCCCTTTGGCATGCGTGTCATGATTGGTCTGGAAGAGAAAGGCGTGAAACATGAACATCAAGAAGAGGTACTCTCTACTAAAAGTGATCTGCTCCTGCAAATGAATCCGGTGCACAAGAAAGTACCTGTCCTCATTCACAATGGCAAACCTGTATGCGAGTCTCTTGTAATTCTTCAATACATTGATGAGGCTTGGGATTCAAACAAATTTCTACCCTCCGAGCCATATGATCGTGCCCTTGCCCGTTTCTGGGGAGATTACATTGATAAGAAGGTAAGGCATTCTGGTTTGGATTGGGATACAAGGTTTTTCGTATATTCTAACAAAAACCTTATGTGGTTGCAGTTTTATGACTCGGCATTTCGCACAATGAGGTTGAAAGACGAGGCTCTGGAAGAGGCCAAACGTGACATGCTCGAGAGCTTTCAATTATTAGAAGGTGCATTGAATGAGATGTCGGCAGGGGGATCTCTGCCTTTCTTCGGTGGAAATGATTTTGGGTTCCTAGATATTGCCTTTATTCCATATGCTTCTTGGTTCCATACTTGTGAAACTATTGGGAATTTCAAGATACCATTTGAAAGTGAGTATCCATTGCTTAACGCATGGGTTAAGAAATGTATGGAGAGGGAAAGCGTGAAGAAAGCCCTTCCCTCACCTGACCGGGTTCTGGAATATGCATTCCAACTGCAGAGGAGACTTTCAAGTAATTAAATTGACTGTTGAGCTCAGCATGCAACATATTGGTGTTCGTTATATCAGTCCATGTGTTGTAATAGATGAGGGACACATGAATAAGATTTTAACTGATATTGTTGAACAATTATATTATGCGTAGTAACTGCAAGTTAAAATGTATTTTTGAGTTGTATTATTCAATTTTATCGTTGAATAGTTTGTATGTTTGAAGGATATGTCTATTCAATAGAGTACTAAAGCATGTTATTTACAAGGTGAAATCATAATTTATAAATAGATTTCATATATTGTTTGGAAACCTATGAAACCTTTTCATTTCGATGTGTTGTATATACATTCTAGGTGAAAGTTTATTTATGTGTCTCTTTCACAACTAATCATTTCAGGGCAAAAGTAAATACATTATTATATTAGTCCTTTTTCAAACACCTTATATAAATATCATTAAAATGTGGAAGTAAATTAATTAAATTCAATCTTTTTCAAGGAAAAAAAATATGTTTAGGTAAATTTTAAGGGAGTAGGATTGTGATGGTGAATTTTTGATATGTTTAAAGAATATCATCTAAATGTAAAAAATGTAGTGGTGATGTTCATGAAAGATGATTTCTCATAAGTTCTTAGTTATAAAATATAAGTGAGTGGACTATAATATTACTACGTTGAATCATAAAATATTGTAATCCTGAAAGAGTAGATAAAATTTCAAGAGAAAAAATTACAACTATAAGAATAAAATTACAATATTGGAAACTATAATGTTAATTATATAAATAGTAATTATTTCTTCACAATTGATATTCAAAAAATTGATTGTGACAATCACTATAAAAAGATGGTGATTGTGGTTGACTTAGGTTGAATTCTATCATTTTTTCATATTTTAAATCACTCATGGATATAGTTGTCTTTGTAGTTGATTTATTTTAGTTAGATTATGTATTTATTTTGTGCTTCCTTACCTTGGTAGGGTTGATTTTATTATAAGCTTTCAAAATAGTCTTAAAGGAACTAAATCTTTGTCATATCAAGCTATTAGAATTCAATTGTGTAGTTTTTCATGTCAAACCCATTGAACTATGTTTCAAGAGTATTGGCTCCAAGAACTTGTCTCCTATGAGAATGAATGGAACACATAACACTCATTCCTTCTAGGTGATGGCCAGAGGGGTGAACCATACATGACCTCTTGGAAAGGGCCCAATGCTGCACCCATGTGAGAACCATCTAGATGCAATGAGTGCTAAGCATTCCATTCATTCTCACGAGATATGACTTCTTGTGAAACACTACAAATGAAACATGGCTCAATGAGTTTGAATTGAAAAACTAGATAGTTGAATCCTTCAAGCATATCATAATTTGACTTGCTCTAGAAAATATCTCATACTCATACATAAATAGATAATTGTGATAAGTATCCTGAATAACTAAGAGGGGGGTAAATCACTTGTAGATTAAATTTTATCTCAATTTCACACAAATCCATGAGCAATATATTAATTATTTAACTAATTTACTAATTCAGTTATAATCATGAATAAGTACACTTATGAATCTTAAACAATGAACACTATAATTTTACATGAAAAATCCAAGATGGGAAAAATAATGGATAATTTAGTTCTCGTGATTAAAAACACTACTTATGGTGACACTGGTTAAGGTAATTTTTACAATGGGTGGCTCCCTACTAGAATTCTCATTACTAGAATGCTCGCTATAGACACATCCAACGTTCACTTTCTCCTAAAGTGCTCCATAGGCCTAATAGCCCCTCTAGTAGGTCTCCAGTGGTATAAAAACTCAGTTTGTTCATAATTTTCCCAAAACACCAACCTAAATCTATAGGTTTTCAGATACCCATTTAGCCATACATTAACAAATCAAAAATTTAGCATATGTTGTTTTGGACCAACACCTAGGTACTCAGACTATACCCTGACAACAAGCATGAAAATTGGTCAATTTACAAAGAAACTATAACTTTACTTCACTTCCAAGCATCAAGACTCTCAATAGTCTTCAAAAACACTCCCAATCCAAGGAATATCTGATCAATTTGGTCTTTAGAACCTTCCAAGCATCAAAGTCACAATTTGGCTTCAATTAACCCTCAAATCTAGGGCATTATCAATAGACACTCTCCCAATACTCCTGCAACCAAAAAAGGGTGGATTCACCTATCATATGGTGTGTCTAGACACCTCAAAACATAAAAAGTATACCTTGTTCCATGAGATATTCTACTACTGCTGCATACCCATCAAATTCATGACTTTACTTAACCATGTTACGGTGATCACCAAGTCTTCAATCCTTATATGCACATTAGAAAGTTAGGTTTTTATTATACATGTTAGGGATAGATCATTCCATGTGAATCAGTTAGAAATCATCCGTGGAATGATCATTTATCCATTAAAACTATCAATTCTCACAAAGAACACCAAATTTAATGGACTGTCAACATATTTTGGTTTAATCACTAACCAAAATGGATCTCAAAACATTTGATAGGAATAAAAAAATTTATAATAATTCTCTTCAAGATGTTAGAACCCTTTCTAATCAAGATAAATGTAAAGAAACCATCAAAAGTGCTAAAGATGTAATGTTTTTATTGAGTTTTAGTCATTGTCCATACACCCAGGCATTCTACTAATTGTCTCTTTCCGTATAATGATAAAAAAATAATTTAATAACCCTTCTCCTAACCATTCCAACTGATTCAGATTGGTTACCATGCTTAGTTAATCCTAAAACACACTAAATCTAATTTTCCTCCTAATTACAACTAACCTTTGGAATTCAAAATTTTAAATTTCTAACTTACATTTTATTGCATAACTCAACTAAATAACTTATAAAACTTTCCTATTAGTTCCTTATAAATTTTTGAAACACTTCTAAATCGTTATATTACCACTAAAGACCTAATCAATTTCATTTTAACATTATGCTCTCATAGCATCATTGATGATCCTAAGGTTCTTACTAGGCCCTTTATGATTCAATACAGATTTGTTATATTTCTTGCCTTCAAATTTCATGATTTGATCTAACACATACCAATTTATTATTTTATACTCCTTCATGTTCTTCCATGGTTCTTTTTTCTCACCAAATTTCTTTGCATGCCATGATGCTCCTGTAGCATTCTCCCTGCCTTGAAAGAAACTCTTGTCACAAGAGTTGTTCCACTTCTCTAATGCACCAGTTTGATCATGTCTCCTTATCCATCTCTATTTAGGGGTTGAGTAATCCCCAAGAGTGACTTTATTTCTCCTTCTCCATCCTACATTCACATTCCAAGAATTATTAGAAATAAAAAATTTATTTGTGTGCCCCTTCCTAGGATAATGTTGCTTGAATTGTTGCTTGCATTGTTACTATACCACTGATCCATTCTTCTTCATGGGATGTCTCTTCAAATCCTCCATTGCTTCAATTTTTATTTACTCAACAATATGATAAAAAATGGTCCCTACCTTCATGCATTTCAAATTCCAAAGTCCTTCATCAATAGGGCTATCTTTTTTCTGAATATTCTCCATCTTCCAGCCAATATATTGCTTTTTCTCAAAGATTTGATCCCCAAAAAAAAATCAAAATATTCTCCCTTTCATTATCCAAAGGTAATGGTTTCAGTTTATACCTCTCACCATATTTGTGCACCAAATACATATTATCAAACCCATCATGAATTGTTCTTCTACTATGTTGCCATGGTTTGCCTAAAATTATGTTGCCACATGACATGGGAATGGCATCACAAAGAATCCTATCTTGATATGGACCAATAGAAAAATTCACATAAGCCTTCTAAATAACCACTACATGCTTCTTTTGGGTAACCTAAGTGGCCTTGTAGGGATTAGGATGGTTAAATGGTACAATTCCTAACTTAGAAATCATATCTGATGAAACAAGATTTCTATGTGATCCAGAATATACAATCATTTTACACAAGTTGCCTTTGCATAAACAATTTGATCTGAAAATATTTACCTTTGGTTCTAAGACTTTCTCTCCTTGTATTATCATCAAGAATTTACCACCAAGTTTAGGATCTGCTAGACTTGGTTTTGATGCCTCATTGTCTTCATCCTCTTCCACAAGATGTACTCTCCTATCTTTGTCTTGATATGATTCAATACATTTAGGACATCTAAATGATTGATGGATGACCTCATTACAATGAAAACATTTGCCTATGAAGATACCATTGCCTCTTTCTCCAAATCTTCCTCCTCTTTATCCTTCTCTTTGATTTGATGTAGGTTTCGTATCCTTATCTTTATTATTGATGTTCTAAAAGTCTACATTTGTTCTGCCACCTCTTCCTCTCATGGTTCCCCCTCCTTTATTTCTTTTCCTTTCATTCTTCCTCTTCAAATTCCCCTATGCTCTTACTGCAAGTTGAAAGCATTCTCCTAGGGTCCTTGGTATATTCAACCCTATCTCATCTTGTATGTTGTACTTTATGCCATTGATGTATCTAGCCACCTTTTCATCATCATCTTCTACCCCTTCCCTAATGCTTAGGGTGTGAAATTTCTCCGTGTAGGACATAATACCCATGTCCCTCTATTTCAAGTTGTTCTTTATCATCTTGATTTGTATTGCCAAATCTAATGGAGAAAATTGACTCTTCACCATAGTCTTCATCCTTTCCCAATTTGAAATCTTACTCAGTTGTCTTGCTATCCTCTCACTCTGAATACTATTCCACCATGTAAGGGTTGTTCCCCCTCAACCTTTATTTTTCCAACTTCACCTTATTCTCTTATTCTACATCCTTTAAGTCAAAGTAGTTTTCAAGTGCTTCTACCCATCCAAGCACTTCTTCTATGTCCATTCCCCCTTGGTAGATTGGAAAATCTACATTACTCTTACCGTTCTAGTACCTTGTACTACTTTTATCAACCTCATGAACCTTCTCTCTTCAGAATCATCTTCTTATATATGACCCCTATTGTCTTACTCCCTATTGAACTCTCCTTCTTCTTCATGGTTTTCTTCATGAACCTCTTCCCTCCTAGGTTCTCTCCTCTCTTTCTCTAATGCTTCTATCCTCTCCAAGAATTGAATTCTTCATCTTCTCATCTACCTTTCTTCTCTTTGTCTTGGTGCCTCTAGTTCCACCTTCTCTCTTTCCTTCTCCTCATGTGCTTTCCTCAACTCTTAAGTTTCTCTTTCCATCTAATTCTTAGGTGCCATGTAACTAATTGAAACCTTTTACCCCAACCTTTCCCTGATGCTCTGATACCACCTGATGCAAAGGTGTGTGGAAAGGACTGATCTCAATGGTGTATGTCTAAAATTTTGTGAGGTTTAGACAATTACCTACCCAACCCTTAGGCTGAAATGTACCAAGAAATGGTCAAACTCCTCCCAAACAAAAAATATGAATGTGTATGGTCTACATTAATTGAATTCAAAAGGGTTTAATAGTTTATAGGTTTTATAGAAACATCCAATGTTAACTTTCTCCTAAACCACTCCACAAGCCTAATAGCCCCTCTAGTAGGTATCTAGCGGTATAAAAACTTAGTTTGTTCATAATTTTCCCAAAACACCAACTAAAATCCATAGGTTTTCAGATAACCATTTCACCATACATTAACATATCAGAAAATTAGCATATTTTTTTTTGGACCTACACCTAGGTACTCAGACTATACCCTCACAACAAGCATGAAAATTGGTCAATTTACAAAGAAACTGTAAGTTGTCTTCACTTCCAAGAACTGATAATCTCAATAGTCTTCAAAAACACTCCCAATCCAAGGAGTCTCTGATCAATTTGGTCTTTAGACCCTTCCAAGCATTAAAGCCCCAATTTGGCTTCAATTAACCCTCAAATCTAGGGCTTTCTCAATAGATACTCTCCCAATACCCTTGCAACCAAATGAGGGTAGATTCACCTTGCATATGGTGTTTCTAGACACCTTACAACATAAAAATTATACCTTATTCAAGAAGATCTTCTACTGCTGCTCCATACCCATCAATTTCATGACTTTACTTAATCTTGTTATGGTGGTCACCAACTCTTCACTCCTTATCTACACATTAGAAAGTTAGGTTTACATTATACATGTTAGGGATAGATCATTCCATGTGAATAAGTCATCAATTATCAATGAAATGATTATTCATCCATTAAAACTATCAACTATCACACAAAACACCGAATTTAATAGACTTCCAACATAATTAGGATTAATTAGTAACAAAAATAGATCTCAAAATATTTTATATCAATCAAAAAAATTATAACAATAATCTTCAAGATGTTATAACCCTTTCTATTCAATAGAAATGTAAAGAAACCATCAAAAGTGCAGAAAATGTAATGTTTTTATTGAGTTTTAGTCACTGTCTGTACACCCAGACATTTCTATAATTGTCTCATGTTGTACAATGATAAAAAAAGGTTTAATAACCCTTCCCCCAGCCATTCCAACTTATTTGGATCGGTTACCATACTTAGTTAATCCTAAAACATAGTAAATCTACTTTCCCTCCAAATTGTAACTTACCATTGTAATTCAAATTTTTGAATTTCCAACTTACATCTTTTTTCACAAAATTCAGCTAAATAACTTATAAAACATTCCTATTAGATCCTTAGAACTTTGTTAAACTCTTCTAAACCCTTCTAAGACCAATAAGGACCTAATCAATTCCATTTTAAAACATTATGCTCTCATAGCATCATTGATGATCCTAAGGTCCTTACCAGGCCCTTTAGGATTCAATACAAATTTGTTACATTTCTTGCCTTCAAATTCCATGATTGGCTCTAACACATGCCAATTGATTTTTTTAGACTCCTTCATGATCTTCCATGGTTCTTTTTTCTCACCAAATGTCCTAACATGCCATGATACTCCTGCATCACTATATTTCTCTATTTACTAAACCATAGACATCTAGACCACAGACGTCCAAATATAAGAGTATAATGTCGAAGCATTGTTAAACATCTTATTCACATGATCACACTATACATAAATTTCTACCAATGTCTCCCAATATCTTGTATATAAGTATAGTTTATGCTTTGGAAAAATGTTAGGTGTGAAAAACGTAAATGGTGTGATAACTAGTGAAGATCTATAATCTCTAGAGAAAATTTTAGTGATATTGGTAGAGAAGAAAAGGTAGCAACAGTGTGCTACTAATATTGATAGTGTAGTGAAAATTCATTGCATTATAAGGAGAAGCTCTTTTTAATATTATAAATACTTGTATGTACCTTACTCCTAAGATAGTGAGTCTTGGATGCACAATTTTGTTGTTGTATCTTTGTATTTTTCCAATGAGATTCTACTTGAATGTCTGAATGAATGAGATCATATTTGTATTTATTGTTGTATTGCCAGTGACCCTCATGTTGCAAGTCTATAACAATGAGCTCCTAATTGTATTCATTATTGTATTGGCAGTGAGCCTCTAGTTCCAATTTTAAAGCAATGAGCTCCCATCATATTTTGCAATTAGACTTTATATACATAAATAAACTATTATTTGTGGGTGAGTACTCACCATGGTTTTTTCCAGTTTGACTTTTTCACATATAAAATATGGGTCATCATGTTTGTTTCTTCTATTCATTACTTTATTATTGTTACATGTGGTGACTATTATTATTAGTTAGTATGTTTTGGTTTATGTTGAATCAACCTTTGTATCCCAACATTTGGAATGTGTTCATTAGATATCCTCATGAAGATCTCCATGTGAGAAAACATTCTTCACATATATGTAAAAAATGACCATCCCAGTGAGGCTACAATATCAAGTAAAAGATTAATTGAATCCATTTTTGAAATAAGGGAAAAGGTATTAGAATAATCAATGCACTCAAGTTGTGAATCCCTTATAATTAAGAGAATCCTTGTACTTGTTAAAAAGACCATCTATGTCTTAATTGGTGTGGTACACCCACTTGAATTACACCGACTTTGTTCCCTTGGGAAGAGGAACAAGATCTTAAGTTTGATTCTTCATCAAAGAAGAATACTCCTCATCCATAGTCATATCATACTATGGAATGCCTTGGGTATTAGAAAACCTCTAAGGGAAATCCAAAATGGCGTGATGCTTCCAAACAATGTGAAGCAGTTAATAAATAGTCTATACGCTGAACTTATGCCCCTTTACATGTGAAAAATAGAATGTTGACTTTGGAGGCATATTGTACAAAAATAGCTCAAAATTTTATAGAAAAATGCCACTATAGAATGATTGGTCCCAGAATCAAATTTTCAATGATATCTTGTTTTCTTGATTTATAATTCACATGCTCAACTTATGAGCATAGCACTATATGCATCTTTTTAGGGTTGTAGGAATTTGAATGGTTTTTAAAAATTAAAAGTCACTAAAAATAGAAAGTTTTTAAAAATATAAACTTTCCAAAAATATGAACTTTCTAAAAAATGGAAAATTTCAAAAATTACAAACATTCCAAAAGTGGAAATTTTCCAAAAATAATAAATTTCCAAAAAATTGACCCCTTGTTTTGTCCAGAAGATGATAAAAATTGTCCAGATCCAAATCGACACGTGACTTAGCAAATTCAGAGAGCTTGAAATGTCGTTTAGAAAACAAACCCTCAAAACATGAGAAGTCATTTACTAATTCCATGCTTTGATACCGTGTTGAATTGTACAACACAAGAATTCGAGGATCAAACAGTAAACAAAAACATCTTCTATGAGAAAGGCTAGTAAGAAATCATTTCCATATTCCTGAAGTACAAAAAAAAATCCATACTCAAGATTACATGATTGTAGGATGAATTAGAATGAAGAGATGAATTGCTCTTATAGAAAGAAATGGTACTAAATATATTAAGAAACTAATTCAAACTAATAATAGCAAACTAGTGTTAGATATGCAAACTAGTATTGTATGATATGCACAATGTGCAAACGAGAGCCCGACAAGACTAGACTATTCTGAATTTAGGCTTAACTAAGTGGACTTAAACTAGAACATTAATGTGCAAACATACACTTAATTATGCATAACAATATGCATGGAAATATTCTTGAGCATGTGCACAATTAATTAATGCAACATATGGAGAGGATGAATTACTATAAGAGACATGAGGGACAAGTGCATTGAAGACCCCATTTATTCCTTAGAATTTGGTGAAGGAATTATAATCATAATTAAATATAATTATTTTAGTCATATGCTGTAAAAATTTGATAATTAAATAATGAAATTATTGTTATTTAATTATATGTAAAAGGACAAAAAAAAGACTAATTAAACAATATAATTATTATTTAGATAAATTGACTTAATACATAAATCATTTAATTAGTTTGAACAAACTTATATTAACAATATATTAGACAAATCTACGAGAAACATTCAACTTTATAAATTTTATATTGTATCTCCACAACAACTGAAAAAATGTGTAATCAATTTCTTATAAAAATATCACTGCATAATATTGTTAATAGCCCCCAAGTTTGACTCTCCGATTCAACCATAAAAGCTAGCCCAGAATCGTTCTTAAAGTTGCCACACATGAATTTGACGAACTTTCCTCTAACTGGCTAAAATATGCACCGAAATTTCGTTAGTGTTCATGTTAGGTAAAGTCCTACGCGAACATGACGACCAGAACTCGTCGGGACGTAGGACTAAAGTATGCATCGAAAATAAATTATTGCTGAGTGCGGCATTTCAATAAGATGGACAAAATAAATATATGTGTTCAAGCTTTCATTAATGTTTGCGATTATCTGCTGCAGTGCGAAATTTAGGTTTCGGCTTTGAAATTTGAGTTTGAAGATGGAGAATGTGAAGGTACTGAGCTCATCGATCAGTGCCTTCGGCATGCGCGTTTTAATTGGTCTGGAAGAGAAAGGCGTTAAATATGAATACCAAGAAGAGAATTTGCTTATCGAGAAGAGCGATCTCCTCCTGCAAATGAATCCCGTGCACAAGAAAGTACCTGTCCTCATCCACAATGGCAAACCCATATGCGAGTCTCTCATAATTCTTGAATACATTGACGAGGCTTGGGATTCCAAACCACTTTTATCATCAAAACCATACGACCGTGCCACTGCTCGCTTTTGGGCAGACGTCGCAGATAAGAAGGTAAGAGGTTCCCTTATTGTACTTACTATAATCATTCTTGAATATTTAGGTCATTTATGCATCTTTGAGTGGTTGATGTTCGGGATGGGTTGTTTAGATTATTGTCTTAGCCATTTCAATGGACTCTTGTCTAACAGAATCTCTGGGTTTATAGTTTTTTGATTCTGGAGTTCGTATAGTGCGGTCAGAAGGTGAGGCTGAAGAGGCGGCCACGCGTGATATGCTGGAAAGCCTTCAGTTGTTAGAAGGCGCATTGAAAGACCTGTCGGCAGAGGGATCCTTGCCTTTCTTCGGTGGAAAGGATTTTGGGTTCCTGGATATCGCCCTCATTCCCTATGCTTCTTGGTTCCATGCTTATGAAACTATTGGGAATTTCAAGATACCATTTGAGAGTGAATATCCATTGCTTGATGCATGGGTTAAGAGATGTATGGAGAGGGAAAGTGTCAAGAAAGCGCTGAGGCCGCCTGAACAAGTTCTAGAGTTCGCCTTACAAATTAGGAAGATCTGTTTGGTAGATTAAATTGTTAAGCGTGTGGGTATTCCTTCGATGAGTGTATCATCTATAATTAGATCAAAAGTTCATGGTAAAATACATGTTATGGTTGTATCGTTTAATTTTATCATGGAAGGATTTGTGTGTGAGAAGCATAAATCTATGCCATAGTGTGAATACTGGGTTGCCTTATTCAGTGATGATTTATATTGGACTTGACGTGTTTATAGATTCAAAATATCTTTATTGATAGGTTCCTTCCAACGTCAACCATACTCAATAAATTCCCTCGTCCACCCCGTCCCCCTTCTGTTACAATTCTAAGGATGATGTTATTTAAATCAATTTGTAAATCGAGCAGTAACCCAATTAGTCAACTTAATTTTATGGGAAAAAAATTTATTTGAATGTATCTGAGCATGAATGGGTAAGTTGCAAGAAGCAGTGATGCTTCACTATCAGCGAGAATCATCTACACGTAGTGAGGTTTAAATGGTCATATTTTTTGAAAGTTTGCTTCTTCTGAATTAATATTCTTGAAATATTTTAAGGTTGGTTTAAAAATTAAACAATGTTCATAATATATTATTAATAAATAGAAGATATTTTTCACATTATGTTAAATTGTAATATTGTTATCAGAATTCAACTATTATGTTTTATGAGTAGTGGTTCAGATGAACCCATCTCTCCTGAGAATGAATGAAACACTTAGCACTCATTGGATCTAGATGATGCTCAGATAGGTGAAGCACCAGCACTTCTGAGAGGTCACCCATTCTAGTACTATTCTAGTTCGAGCACGTTTAACTACGGAGTTTCCCCCCAAGCTCATCAATTGATAATTGGGAAATATTTTCTCAGCAAGTCAAATTGTGATATTGCTATCAAGGATTCAACTGTGTAGTTTTTTGAGTCAAACTCATTGACCCATGTTTCATGAGAAGTGCTTTACATGAACCCATCCTTCATGAGAATGAACGGAACACTTAGCACTCATTGGACTCAGGTGATGCTCACAGATGTGAAGCACCGAACACTTAGCACTCATTGGACCTTGGTGATGCTCACAGAGGTGAAACACCAAAACTTTTCAGGAGGTCACCCATTCCAATACTACTTCAGCTCGAGCGCGCTTAACTACAGACTCTGCTTGCAACCCCATCTGCATGACTTTTACCAAGTGTTTTGCCTTATGAACCATTCATTAGAAAACCCCTTCAACTCATCAATTGATAAGTGGGAGATACTTTTCACAGCAAGTCAGATTGTGATATTGTTATCAGGATTCAACTTTGTAGTTATTTGAGCCAAACTTATGGACCCATGTTTCATGAGTAGTAACTCACATGAACCCATATCTCATGACAATGAATGGAACACTTAGCACTGATTGGATCTAGGTGATGCTCGCAGAGGTGAAGTACTGGGACTTCCTGGGAGGTCACCCGTCTCAGTCCTACTCGAAGTGGAGCGCGCTTAACTATAGAATTTCCTCCATGATAAAAATATTAAGAAAACAATATTGTTTTCAATCACTTATTAATAATATTAAAGACAATACCTTCATTGTAGATTAAAAGTATATCAAATTTAAATATGATATATATATATATATATATAATCGAGAAGAAAGAAACCTTTTCAACAGAGGTCTCCATTTCTACCGAGATGTCAACATGAATGGCCAGAAACTCAGTGGGGTCCTCTTGATTGGATAGAGCT
The DNA here is from genome assembly GCA_027943335.1 of Chamaecyparis obtusa. Classification (NCBI taxonomy): domain Eukaryota; kingdom Viridiplantae; phylum Streptophyta; class Pinopsida; order Cupressales; family Cupressaceae; genus Chamaecyparis; species Chamaecyparis obtusa. The sequence goes on from BSBK01004369.1 coordinate 2,637,655, forward strand.
GGATGTGGTATGCATGGATTATGGGTGTATGAGAGGATCGTCACTGTGCCTTAGACAAAGGATATGTGTGCCGGCCAGGAAAGTTTTGGAAGAACGCGCTCGTCTGGAAAGAAATCCTGACAATGGAAGAAAATAAAATGGGGAATTACAGTCTGAGTTGGCCTGACAGCGATAATAGTGTTTTTTACAGGGAAGCGTAGACGGTCCAGGCTGTACTCTTTGGAATAATATATAAAATAAGTTAAAATAGTTCTCCTTTGTTTTTGTTTTTTTGTAGGCATACTTGGTTCCATGTGATTTGTTCCATTCGCAGAATTTATAACTCATAATTTCAAAGAAAATTAGTGGGCCGTATTAGTATACAAATTGAAATTTTCAATGCATATATTTTGGGTCATGTACTCAAATCTGTCAAACGTTTCTGAACTATTCATTATTGAATTTGAAGTATGGCGAAATGGATGTGCGCTGCGTTGCCTTATTCAATGATAATTTATATTGTACTTGACTTGTTTAAAGATTTAAAAAAAATATTTATTGGTGAGTCCAATTCAACGTCACCCATAATAAATTCCCTCGTCCACCCCGTTCTCCTTCTTTTACAATTTTCAGGATGATGTTATTTAAATCAATTTGTAAATCGAGTAGTATTTCAATGAGTAAACTTAATTTTATGGAAAATCAAATTACTTGGGTAACTCGCAAGAAGCAGTGATATTTCACTTTCAGTGAGGATGTAAATGTATTGAGGTTTAAGTGGTTATATTCATGAAAGTTTGTTTCTTGTGAATTAATACTTTTGAAATATTTGAAGGATAGGCTAAAAAAATTAAATAATTTTCATAATATGCTATTATTTTTTATTTAGATACTAGACAAGTGAATCTTATAATCATAACATAATAGTTTAAATATTAAGAATAATTTATAAGAAAAAAATATTTTAAATTATCTAATAATAATGTCCAAGATAATATCTTCATTATTAGCTTAAAAGTATATCAAATTTTAACATAATAATAAAAGAAGTATATATATATATATATATATATATATATATATATATATATATATATATATATATATATATATATATATATATATATATATATATATATATATATATATATTGATGTTGATCTATGTTTTTTGCTTATTTTATATGTTTTGTCAATAGTTTAGAGTTATGATGAACCTAGGTGTAGAGGAGGGAAAATTAACCAAGCTCAAGACTAGTTAAAATATTAAGAGATGAACTACCCCTTGGGCCAATACACTTCAACTAGCACTTTGGTAAGCTAGACAACAAAAACAACTAACTAGTAGAGGATTTTAATTAACTAAGGAAAGGAAATGCAAGAAACTAAGACAACTACTAATTAGTAACATATATAAATATTTTGATTATTGTGAATGAAAGAACTGACTATTTCCTTTAATTGTTGAGATCCAAAAACACACTCTCTAGAACACATGCACAAGTTGAGGACGAAAGCATAGTTAAAGGATGTGTGTAGACATGTAATATGAATATTGTAAAGAAGTTGTGATAGAAACCAAAAAAGATAATTGGAGTGACATAAAGTGAAAAGGATAAATGCAATGATAGAAAGTAAACTAATATATGTAATAGCACAAATTAAATGTCACTAACACTTTAAAAGACGTGGAAAACTAAAGAGAATGAGAAAAATTGATCTTATACTAGAAGAGTCAATTGATGAGATCAATAAACTACTTTGTGTCTCCTTCCTATGAACCTACACACATGGAAATAAGAAAAATGGCAATGGGCTATATGGGAGTTGACCACAATCAAAACTCTATTTTGGTGTTTCCACCTCCATGTACAATAAGATAGATAATTAGTGATAAATAACAAAAAAATAAAAAATAGAAATGATATAAATGATACTATAGAAAGAGTGAGGACAAGAAATTATAATATGCTATTGGGTGAACCCACAATACTGGGTTACACTTTTTTAGACATGCTGATTTTTGCTGAAATAACACATTTTTAATAAAATATGATGATTTAAGCCTTGAGAGGTTCCGTTTAAAGGAATTAATTACAAATTATTAGCTAAAAGCCTCTTAGATAAAAAAAAAAATTGATATAACATCTATACTCCTCATTCATACCTACAATGGAGTCTCCTTCACACCTATTAAAATGCTGACCAAAAATCACTTCAACTTTATCTTTTGGGAGATCAAATGAACCCATTTGACAAACCTATCTATATAGTAAGGTACTAATGAGAAAAATCTTTCCAATGATTATAGAGTTAATATATATTAAGTTTCTTATGACTATGTATTTTTAGTTTTACTAAACATAGATATTTCATCGTATGTCTACCTCTATGTTTGACGCTTATGGAAAAAGAGTAGATGAGAGAAAAAAATTCTAAAAACTATCTATACCCTAGATATTGAAGTTCTCTTTCTATCAAAAAAATAAAAATAAAATTGGACAAATGTGTGACAAGTTATAAGCTATGTAGTTGAGATATGTCAAAATTATGGTTTAGTCAACTTCAAACATTAATAAAATATGCAATAATCATGATAATGTTGTCAAACCAATTGCATTACCTTTGTATGGATGTTACAAAACTAAATTCGAAAGAATCACATTGATATCTATTTTAGAAAAAAAAAAGGTTATGCTCTATGAAAATAATGTAACTCTTTGAAAATGACGTTTTCAACAACATACTAGTTTTCGTGGGTGAAATAAAAAACCATTCAAATCAATCCAAAAATAAAAATTAAAAATATATTTAGAATCTAGATAGAAAATCGTAAAAGGATTAAATTTAATTCATGTTTTGATTTCAAATGTTTTAACGACAATATGCATCCAAAGCTGATTTTTTTTTTCAAAATATAGAGTTTAGTGTCCGTTCAGGAAAAAAAGTGTAACCCACTATTGTGGGTTCACCCTATTGAAAGGCAAAGTGAAGGTGGTGTGCATGATTCTACTTGATAACCACAAATCCAAATCCTAATGTAATTAAGTTGGGTGATGTAGAAAATGAGGTTATTATAAAATAGATGCTAAGATATTGTGTAGAAGCTCAAGAATGTAATAAAATGTGTAAAAAATGGTTGAGAAGCTATAAAATCTTATCCTAAGCATGCATATATCTAGTAAGAAGACCAAAAAAATCCCAAGACTAAACTTTTAAGTTGTTGGAAGAAACTTAAATGCTGGTAGGAAGTGGTAGGAAATGTGAAATTATAGGGAGGTAATTGTAATGCTTCAATAAATCACTACATGATTATAGATTTGTAGGATGATTGTTCATTGCACATATATCTTTGTAGTGCGCATGCATCCTACATTGACAAGTGTTGATGTATTTCATTAATTATGTTAGTTTTATGTTAGAATAAGTATTATAAATAATTATATTAATAAAATAAATGTTAGTTTCTAACAATGTAACTTCTTGTAGAAAGATTTTGTAAGGAAAAAAGGCTTTCTAAAGCCTTTAAAATAGAAATGTAAAGATCATCATATTGAATAAATAAATCATTCATTGATATTGATTTCTCATTTGGTATCATAGAATTTCTCTTCTCATGTTCATTTAAGTTTGAAACCCTTTGACCATTGAATAGGTGGTCACAATATTGAGATGATCATTTGGAAGACATCCTGCAAATTCTAAGGAGGTGTATTTCAATATAGAAACTTCCTATGCAATGATAGAGAGATTAATGCAATAATGATATAATTTTTATCTTTTAATCGGTAATTGCACTACTTTTTCTTCTAAGTGCCCTATTATTTCATTATTGGTAAATTCATATTATCTATGTACTAGTAGTTTTAGGGCTATTTTTATTATTATTTGTGGTTTCATATTATCTATGTGAAGTCCTCATCCAGAAACTTGAAGATGCAATGAGAGAAAGAAAAATAAGAAGAAATGGTGTTTGACATTTGAATTTGATTACAAAGATAATTATAGAGGGGATTCCAAAAAGTATTTTTCAATGTCTTTGAATTTGCAAAAGTTCAGAGATCTGATGTAGTCACAAATAATGATATAAAGGTTGGTTATATATGTGAACACCTTTTTATCCAAGCATCTAAGTCTAAATACCAATATGAGGCCTTGAAAGAAAAACTCAAGTCATGGATGGACTGCAAGTACCCACGTATCATGGCTTGCCACATGATCACAGGTGGTGCTATTGACATCTTGCTAGTACTAATAGAGAACATCATTTACCCTCAGAAAAGAGATTACCCTTTTTACATGAGACACATATTCATCTGTTATTCATGAACAATAGGACTTATAAGTTCTGTAGTGAGAAACATAAATTGACTATCCTTGTTTTTGGAAGTGAATTCTTTGTTAGAATATTTTTGTACTATGAAGGTGTTTATTTGGGTTTCTTAATTATATTTGGAGGGAAAACATTTATTTTACCTAAGATAACTATTACTATTGATGTGGCTAAATATTATAGTATTTATATGATTCTTCTCTCAATGTTATTCGTTATACACCTAACAAAGCTTCAAATGCTACAAATAGATAGAAAAGATCAAAATGGTCTTACAAGAGGCTGTAGACAATAGCGGAAGGATATTTTATATCATCTCAAGCTAGCTTCTCGCTCAAGGATGATTCATTGTATGAGAAGAAACCTATTTGTGTCCCTGAAAAGTAGGGGATTGGAAAATTAATCCCTGAAGAAAAGAGGGGGTTTGACATATTTTTTTCCTTATAGAAAAGTGGGGGCTTGGGATCATAGTTGTCCCTTCAAAGAGAAAGGAAGGCTAGGATTCAGTTAAAGATCTATTGAGAAGTTGACGAGATGTTAGACACACTCATAGGAGATGAACTTTCAGAGGAAAGTCATCTCATGTGCATGCATATATTGGTAGTGATTTGTGCATCAAAGGAGAGATTATTTCCACAACACTTGAGGAGGCATTAGATATGTGTGATCAAAACTATGACACACTTCTATAAACCATTACACTTGAGAGAATCTATGGAAGAGGAAATCTCAAGAAGCGGCTTATAACTTCCTATCTATGATGTGTAAGAATATAAATATTTTCCAGAGTAGCTCTCAAATGAACCTCAATAAGAAACTGTTGCAAGGTGCACCAAAAAATAGAAGATTCAAATGAAGATGCAAGATGGGAAGATCTAAATGAAATGCAATAACTAAACTATAATACAAATGAAAGAACAAGAAATAAAAGTTAATCTAACAAGATTACAATACCTCCTAGTTAAGCTATGTGATTTAAGGTAAATGCAATAAGGAAATCCAAAGATTATATGCAAGTAAACTAGAATGCAAGATGAAAGATAAGTGCTCAAGAATACTCTAAGAATGCCAGTAAAAAAAGGATAGCATAAGTCTAAGATCTAGGGTTAGTTATGCAAGGGTAAGGAGAGTGTCTTCTTTTAAGAGAAATAGACGGTGAGAGATTAAGAGGCAAAATCCAAGGGTGGAGATTAATCCTTATTTTAAATTTGGTGAAAAAGATTCTCAAGAGGAAATAATCAATGGACATGGTTAAGAGGCAAAAAGATGTGTGGAAGAGATTAAGAGGCAAAAGGCAATTCCACTCATTTAGAAGAATGTGCAATCAATGTGTAGACAAAAGTCTTTTCATTTATTCTTAAATTAGGAAATTCCTTTTTCATGTGCATACATAGGATAAAGTGAATTTTATTTAATTAAAAGTGGACATGTTCTTTTAATCAAATAAATCTTAGGATAAAATGGTCAAACTTTACGATATCATCTAATAAATGATAAAGTGATGATTTGATCAAGAGATAAGAGATTAAATCAATATGAAAAATTGATTAAGCTTAAGATAAAGTCTAGTATTTAAAATTTTAATTTTAGAGTTAGGCTCATAGTTTACTAGACCATTTTAGGGTGATTACATTTTCCCCTCTTTGATTAATGTGTGGGCGATCTCAGAATACACTAAGTCAAAGAATAGTGATGTCAAGGTAATTGATAGAGATCTGACTCTGAACTTGATCAAATAGAGAATATAGATACATCTAATCCTGAAATTGATCAAATGAGAACTAGCAAGATAGCAAGGTACCTAATAAAGATATGCCTCTAAACATGATTGAACGGAGCATGAAAAGACAACTAATCCTAAACTTGATCGAACAAGAACTAGCAGAGATAGATAAGATAGAAGAATCAATTTTGTAGCTTTGAAAGATATGTTATTCCTACCCTTCTCAGGATCAAAATTGAAATAAGTTAGGGGAAATACAAAAATGAGATAGATTTGATCAAATCGGGATAATAAAAGGTTCAAGATGATTAATAAGCGCACAAGACCAAGTTTGACCACCAAGTGATAAAAATTTTCCCCGTTTGAATATGCTTAACTTGAAAGATGTACCATTAAAGTATTAGGTAAAATCTAGAAGAAAGGATGATGAAATGGTGATGCAGAAGAGGAAATGATGATTTCCTCAAAAGATCGAAGAGATTAGCCTCAAAGGGTTAGTCATGTGCGCGTAGAAGGAAATAATTTTAAAATATGATTTTGAAAATCAAGATGAAGCCAAATTTTGATTTTGATCATGAAAATAGATCTTGAACGTCGAAACTAGGTAAGGGTGCAATTTTCACAGAAGCTAAGACATTGAAAATTAAGGTCAAAAATGCTATATAATGGGAGAAAGATTAAAGAGGTGGCAAAGACATGGTCAAGAGGCAATATATGTGATCAAGCGTGGTTGACTAAACATCCAAAATAATGAAGGAGGATCTCTCCTAACTGGAATACAAACTAGAATGCAACCTAAAAATTCAAACTACTATGAAGCTACAAAGTGTGATATGAAAGGGTCAAGAGGTCTTTATTTTTAAATTTGAGCCTTATTAAGGGACATCGCAAGATCATAAAACCACCACTCTAGTCCAAACACAAATATGAGGATATGAATATGATCTATATCATATAGAATGTAGGAAACACATGTAAGAATTGATACATAAGTGTTGAGATGACCTAAACATGGTTCCCAAGTTAATGTTGTAAGATTATATCAGTATCAAAACATAAGTGCCAAGATAACCATGAGTACGGTCTTGCATGACAAAAAATGTAACAGTCAAGGATATAGCACTAAGTCTCCTAAGTGTCCAAGGGATCAAAAAAAGATACACTGATGATCATTAAAGTGATATCCACAAGAAGAAATCAAATAAACTATGCCCCGTGCACCCAGTTCTCTAATCATAACATCACAGTGAGACTAAGGAGGGATCACTTAGTAAAATTCGTTAGTCAATCAACACAGAAAGAAAATAAGTCATAACATGTCCTAGTCATTTTAGTTTAAGCATGGAGTGAAAAGAAAAAGATAATCACATAATCACTAGGACTCATGCTTGTAAGTGAGAGATATCGCACAATCCTAGACTACAACCAAAGCATCGACTCAAAGTAGCATATCTAATGAGTGTTAAGAAAAACTTGATGTCAAAAGGGGCAGTGTTGAGAAACATTGTTTGGGGTGTTGAGAAACACCAAGAGACACCACTATGCACCAAAAGAGTATAGTTCAGGTCCCTTAGCCCTAAACAAAGACCAATTGCAAACTTAAAGAGTTGGATGATGAAAATTGAAAAGGGGTTCAAAGCACAAAGCAACAAGCTGATAGATACAAGCACATGGCTCTCAAGTGGCACATTTTTCTAGGTTTTTACCACTTCAAAGAATTATTTATTTTTTCTATCAAGATGCTTGTTTCGAGGTTTTCGCCAAGGCAAGTTTTTTTTCTTTTTTTCTCTTTTTTTAAATGTATTTTAAAATATTTGATTATTTTGTGAATATATCAAGGTGTCTATTTGAAGGATTTCACTAGGATGATCATTTTTCAGGACATTTTACAATTTTTTAGGATTTCTTCAGGACTTTAAACACTTTCTAGAAATTTTTCAAGATCATAAGATATGCACAAAAGCTTTGGAGCATCATGCGTAGAACTTCTTCAGATGAAGGATTTTGATAGGTTGAGGGAGTTTTACCCCTTAGGTGTATAAATTTGATAAGAACTAGATCCAAAAGCAATAGTAATTATGTAGGGATCCAACCAATTTGGTTCAAATTTTTCTTTTTGTGTTCTATTTTGTTGATTTTTGCAATTCTCTCTTAAGACGAGATATCCAACCCGGAACTCTTTGGAATGAACCTTCTTGTTATAACTTTGTGACATCCTTTTCTGATATACTCTCATGTGATCAAACACAACTCTTCTATGCTAATATAGAAGTTCTAACTCTTGTATGTGCATGATTCTGTAATTGTCATCAGTGATAAGGCCTTTTAGTGAGACTCATTAGGAAAGGTATCTCAAACTGAAGAGGCAAGAAAACTTCAGATCCATAAACAAGTGCAGATGGCATAGCTCTACAAGGTTTGTGAATACTAGGTCTGTAGGCCCAAAGTGCAGGATGGATTTGTAAATGCCAGTCTTTTCATGTCTTGTTCAATGTCTTATGTAAGATCTTCAACAATGTATTGTTAGAATCTTCAGCCTGGCCATTACCTTGAGGGTAGTAAATTGAAGGCCAATGTTTTTAATCCTAAATTTCTTGCATAATTACATGAGATATTTGTTTTAGAATTGTCCTCCATTATCAGTAACTATGGAGGAAAGTATGCCATAACAACAAATGATGTGGTTGAGTCTGAACAAGGATGCTTGTTTTCTAGTAGCAACTGAAAGAGGAATGACCTCAAACCATTTTGTGAAACACTCTATTGTAGTGACGATGAATTTTTTTTCCACTAGATGAGTTAGAATGGATTTGGCCAACCAAATCAAAAGCCCACTACTGTAAAGGGAAATCTTTAATAGAGGGAATAAGTTCTCCACCTAGAACATGAATCCAGTTCCTGTGTATCTAACATTTCTTAAAATAATTTGCATTGTGCACGACATATGTTTGCATAGTAGGCCAATAGTAACCAAGCCTTAGTATTTTTTGATCTAACGCATGACCATTAGAGTGAGACCCACAAACGCCATCATGGACTTTAGCTACTACATGTTCAGACTCATCTTTCTCTAAGCACCTAAGAAGTGTTCCATCTAGACCCTTCCTAAACAAGTCACCGGAGATGATGGTATAGAGGGAAGCATTGCAAATGAGTTGTCATTTCTCATTACAAGTTAAGTTGTCAGGAATGACTTGGTCATTTAGATAGGAGTAGATTTTAGCATAGCGAGAAGACTCATGACCAGTTATAGTGCATATCACATGGTTGTCAGTGGATTCATAGGCAGGATAGTGTAGTTCATCCATCAGGAATTGAAATATAGATTCATGTTCTTCCAACTATAGGATTGAAGCTAAAGTAGCCATAGCATTAGCCGCTCTATTTTTCAGCTCTAGGAATCTACTGGAATGTGACAAAAGTGAAGAAACTCTTGACATCATCAATAATATTCTTGTAGGGGATCAATTTCTCATCTTTTATTTGATAGTCATTATTAGTTTGATTTTTAATGAGCTAAGAGTCTCGAAAGATATGTAATTTAGTAATCCTCCATTGAATAGTCAGTTTAATCCTATTTGTCAAAGCCTCACATTTTGCTATGTTGTTCAAGCAAGGAAACACAAACTTATATGACTTTGGAATAGTATAACCATGAGGTGTGACAAACAAAATTATTTCCCTAACACCATTCTGTGTGTGTGATCCATCAAAGAACATTTTCCATGTGCACTTAGTCACATACATGATGGTGTTTACAACTAAATGTGGACCTCGAATTCGGCCATAGACTTCAACATAGTCATTTCTCAATGATCATATATGAAGATGAACATGAATTGTCCATTTCACACACTCACATGAATTGACTTGTTGCCTCCTATTTAGGTGGGGTTTTGAGTCACTCTCAGAATTGAGATCCCAACAACCATAGACCAGACTCTAAAATGGAGGATTTAAATGCTAGAGAGATTGAATTGAAATGAATTAAGCTAGCATGAGAATGAAAAATTAATCTAAGAATGAGGATGCAAAGTTAATCTAAAGGTTGTAATAAATGAAATTACTCTACTAGTTCATAATAAGAAAACTAGATTAAAGCATGAGAATGCAACATTATGCTAAAATGAGACTATTCTAAAATGCAATATGAAAGTAGCTTTTGAATGCAAAGGTGAGACAACAATTCACTATAGTTTTGATACTCAAATATTGCCTCCTCAAATGAGGAAAGAGAGGTATCTAATATAGAAGAGCTCGGGTGGAGACTGAAGAGTTTCTTGCAAAGAAATGGTCAACCCTTCATCTCCTTGGTGGGAGGTGAAACAAATTGGAGGGATTATTTAATAAAATAAATGAAATATTGCCACATGGGTGACCTTTCTAATTTCTTGAATAATTAAATTCACATGAGGATATTTCATTTATAGAACTAAATAATTATTTAATTCCTTTTGATGTGTATTAGCTAAAGGGGGTGGAATTAATTTAATTAAAGTGCTAGGACTTTATAATTAAATTAATTAATCATAGGGTTTATTTAGCTGATAAATGTCGATACTTAGGAATTAAATATAGTATGTAATTAATGCAAATTTAGGGTTTTTTGCATTTGACACTAGGTCAAGTAGGGTCAATTAGGAGACATAATTGCCTAGTACTATAGGACTTTGATGATGTATAAATTTGAAGAAATGCAGCAAAATTGATTAGAATATCAAGATACCAATTTTAGGGTATTACACTTTTCCCCTCTTTGAATTGATGTGCGAGTAGCGCGTTGATTCAAAGAGTAGTCTGATGTGACAATTGATGAGGTTTCTAGATTATCTCCAGAACAGAGCTTAGCCCTCGAAAGTGAAGGTTAGATTGCCAAGACACCAATCAGATCGAGTTGTAGAACCATCTCCAAAAGGAAGCCTAATTCTCCGAAGTCTAAGTTAGATTGCGAAGACATCAGTTGGATTACCACTTGAGATAAGACTATCCCAAGAACGAGGCTCAATCTTTAGGAGTCAAGGTTAGATTGCCCCAATACCCATTTATTAAATGATAACTGATGTAGATTTTAGAACTATCTCCAGAACGAAGCTTAGTGCTTCGAGACCCGGGTTACATTTCCAGATAGCGGTCAGAGAAAGAGTTTTCGAGAGCCATCTCTAGAACAAAGCTTGACTTTCAGGAATTAGGGTTAGATTACCCCAATACCTAATGAGATTTCAAGAACCATCTCCAGAACGAAGCTTGATCCTCGAGGATCCAAGTTAGATTTCTCAGATACCTAACAGATAGATGACAAGATGACAAGATGTGAGACCCAAAGATGCCCCTAGTGATGAGATGCCCCAAGTGATGAGGACTTTTGATTTAGATCAGATTAGTTTGAGACTGATTCAACAAGATTCAATGATACAATCATCCTGCCCCCTCCAGAGTGAAATCGAAAGATGACACGTTAGAAAGATGATTGACAACAAAAGGTTGCAGATGTAGATAAAATTAGAGATCTAGAGGAACTCAAAATAGATTACGGAAGGATCGAGAAGATGCAAAAGTGATCCAAAGTGATTTGGAGGTCCTGTTGACCAATTTTGACCATGGTTGACCAAATTTGACTAGAGTTGACTTTTGATGAAAAGATGATGAGGTAAAATTCTAGAAAGAAAACATCCCCAGAAGGTCAATTGCACAAGCATTCGATCATGTTGATCCTAGAAATTTGAAACATGATTTTGAGCTATCTAGAGATGTCAGATTTCAGTTTCGATCACAAAAATGAATTCAAAGTGGTCGATTTAGCCAAGGGTGAATTTTTCACGCAAGATAGAGTACTTTTTAAAATTAGGTCAAAACCTATATAAGGCCTGGAGGGATCATTTTGAATTCATTATTCACTTTTATCTTTAGCGATTTTGAGAGCTTCGAGGGAAATATAGAGCGTGCTAGTGAAATCACATTGATTCGAGCACTCCCAATGACACAGCCAGCTGATGGACTATGACCCACCTATGAGTAGTCAAAAACCCAACTTGCATTTCAAGTTTTTAATGCTTTTTAGAAGATCTAGGTTAGATTTATGGCTTTTTAGGACTTGTCCCGCTAAAGTTCGTGTGAGGAAACAGTTTCCTCACATAGGTCTAGAGTGCATCTTATGCAAGGAAAGACCCAAAGAGGGCTTCCTTGCATGGGGCACCTCCATAGACTCGCCCGAGGTGGCTATCGATGCCGCGCCAGAAATCCTCCTCAGTGAGGATTTGTCGCATGACTGCAAAAGCTCGCGTGAAGATTCTACTTCCTCACATGGGAAATTGTTGTAGAGTTTTTAGAGTGTTTGTCCAAATTGCATCAAAATTGCGTAAGTTCAGCCAAGTAGAGCATCTGATAGGTAGTTTAGGATAGGCGCATAGTTTCAATTGGTGTTTTTACTTTGAGAACCATTTTTATTGAGATACTGATCAAGTGTCATTGCTTGCATTATAGGTTGACTTCCCGGACACTGTGTTTCGATCTCATCACCTAGTCATAGCAGAGCTAGTGCAATGGCTAGATGATGCAGAGGGTGCACATATCGATGGATTAGATTGACCTTTCTATGTGATATACTTGACATCTAGATAAATCACAAACTACTAGGTGCATTGGTTGAGCGTTTCCACTCGGAGATCAACACTTTCCACTTGCCATAGGGGGAGATTACCATCACCCCAGACGACATCTATAGGATTCTAAGAGTACCCTTCCATGGTGCACACATGGACTATGATATGCACTCGACAAAAGGCACTTTGGCACTAAGTGCCATCTTCCAGGATTAGCCATTGTTCTAGCAGTGTTTCTAGATTGTTATCTTATGCCAGATCGAGGACATCACGGTCTAGAGTGTGGTTGGGGATGCATACTATAGTGGATATTGGATAGACCAGTTGTGAGATTTGGATGGGTTGAGTGTATGCTAGCCCTGATGTATCATGAGATGCACAAGATCATGTATCGAGGTTCTTAGACCATGGCTGCAGGAGTTTTTGTTCTTCAGATATGGGCCTGGGAACATCTCCCCATATGCAAGCCAGTGTTTGATGATACCAGATAGCCATTGGAGCCTTATATATATAGGTATGCTAGATTGATGACCCAACCAATGCTAAGTAAGACCAAGAAATGGCGAGCACAGATAGATGACATGGTTACAATGGTTTGGCAACCATGGGCAGTGACAAAGGTATGGGATGACACCTGACATGAGCTCCCACACATATTTTGTTTGCATCCTCTGATTGGGCATACCATTAGCATTATTGAGAGATTCTCTCTATCACAAGTCGTGAGGCACTCTGGTAGGCCTCAGGACATATCACAGGAGTATTTCACCTATGCTCACTTCACTGATGAGGCGAAGAGAGCTGGCAGCCAAGGTTAGATTAGGGATGATGCATGATTGAGGCATGAGTACCACCAGCTTGGTGGGATTATCTAGCAAGTGTTATAGATGCAGGGATGGTTCCAACATATAGGGATCATCTATTGGTGCATCCATACCCTAGATTTACAAACCCTATTGGTATGGGTCAGTGGGCACAGCAAGTGGTGCATCCTCCACCACAACAACAGTAGGTAGCTTAGTAGTAGCCTGGACAATAGCAGCCTGCACAAAAATAGGTTACATAGTAGTAGGTTGCACAACAGCAACCTACATAGCAGTAACATGTACTCAAATGAAGGACTAGACAAACTCTCATTCCTCCTAGGCAGATGGACATAGATTCAGGTGTGGGTCCGAATGGTAGTCAAGATAGATCCACTAGGTACAGGACTGGGGATACATCATAGTAGAAGCCTCCTGACAAGGAGGCATAGGTCAAGGACACTGATATGCATGATTAGGTTGCACAGGGTCCACCGCTAGGAGATCGGGTCACATGGCTGTAGTTGGCTCTATGGAAGAGCCGCGATAGGGTCTAGCAGGTGCAGAGAGAGAGGGATAGACAGGTTAGCATCCAAGATACTCAAATAGCAAAGAGGAATAGAGAGATTTGGGGGCTGCGAGATGACCATGAGAGGTTACAGATTGAGACTCTTTATGAGGCTTCCTAGACAACTTATTACTATGTAGCATATGTTGGTGTAGTTCCAAATCTAGCAGAGCATGTTCCACATTTTTTAGAGTATGCCAGGGAATGGGCAGTTCCACAGGGGCCTCCACCATAGGGACCACCTCCACAAGAGCCACCACATGGAGACATGCCTCCACCTCCACGTCCACCTGGTGGTGATGGGAAGAGTTAGATTAGGAGATATACCACCAGAATACATTGTAGTCAATTTTTGATAGATTGTGCTTGAGTAACACCATTTTTGTGTACACTAACATTCCATTGATATACATACATACATATATATATATATATATATATATCTATATATATATATATATATATATATATGTGTGTGTATATTTATGTATATGTATATTTATGTATATATATGTATATTTATGTATATATATGTATATATATGTATATATATGTATATATATATATATATACATATATATACATATATACATATATATACATATATACATATATATACATATATATACCTATATACATATATATACCTATATATATATATATATACCTATACCTATATATATATATATATACATATATATATATATATATATATACATATATATATATATATATATACATATATATATATATATACATATATATATATATATATACATATATATATATATATATACATATATATATATATATATATACATATATATATATATGTATATATATATATATATATATATATATGTATATATATATATATATATATGTATATATATATGTATATATATATATATGTATATATATATATATATATATATGTATATATATATATATATATATCAATGGAATGTCAGTGTACACAAAAATGGTGTTACTCAAGCACAATCTATCAAAAATTGACTACAATGTATTCTGGTGGTATATCTCCTAATCTAACTCTATATATATATGTATATGTATATATATATATATGTATATGTATATATATATATATATATATATATATATATAGGTATATGTATATATATATATATATATATATATATATATAGGTATATATATATGTGTGTGTGTGTGTGTGTGTGTGTGTGTGTGTGTATGTCTATATATATATATATGTGTATATATATATGTGTGTGTGTGTGTGTGTGTGTGTGTGTGTGTGTGTGTGTATGTCTATATATATATATATGTGTATATATATATATATATGTGTATACATACATATATATATATATATATATGTGTATACATACATACATACATACATATATATATATATATATATATATATATATATATATATATATATATATATATATATATATATATATATATATATATATATATATATATATATATATAGTATATATATATATATATATATATATATATATATATATATATATATATATATATATATATACATACATACATGTTACATATTGCTTTATGAGATGTTTCCTATATGATGAATGTATGGATTAGATATGAGATGCACCTGGATATGTATGAGATGCTCATGGTTCCTTTATTTATGTATGGATAAAATGTGCATGTTGTTTTTGTTATATATGTATGCAATATGAAATGCAATAATAGGTAAATGCAATGTATGATTTGATTTATGCTTATGATGGATGCATATGTATGTG